>AXCO02006023.1:0-17173 GCA_000473525.2 Anopheles melas | reverse complement strand
CCCTCTTCTGTTGACCAAGACAGTATTGAAAGGGTATGCTCTGCTGACTCATGCAAATAATTCGCTGTCTGACTGACTTACACAAATTTTCATGGTCAAATGAACCACTTTGTTGCACTGTAACCCGTCATTTATTTTCCTGTCTTCATAAAATTTCCTGTGTCCATCAAACCTTCACTACATCACACGTGCCGCCTTGGAGCAACATCCATAAGCCTACATGAAAGCCCATCCATCCGTACTACTGCAACAGTAAACGATTAGAATTCCTCTGCTGACGAATGCACCACATTGCAAGGGGATTAATTTAAATTGTTCGAATTGCAGCAAACCATACCCCATGAAACAGCGATACTGACTCTCAATCGATAACCTACTGCGGACTAAACGGCTTAGCCACTAGGAGATATAATTGGAAGGAAGAAGGCAGAGGCTCGTCTGAAGAAGACCAACCGTCAGAGTAAATTGGCTACCGTATTTCATTCGTCTATCAGCTTTCCTGGCGCGCCCGGAGGGTGGTGGTGGTGTGCACGGTGGTGATCGTGACTGGTGACGCGTGCCGCGGGAAATAAATAATCGCTTAGCTGAAAGGCGGCACGACGGGCACACAACAGCAACGAAGAGATTGAAACGATATCGAAAGGAAAGCAATAAAAAGAAGTTTTCCTCCCTTTTTTTCTCTCTCCCCTTAAGTCATGGACGAGATTCCATGCACCGTGGAGAAGAAGGCAACAAAGAGTAGAAGTGCGATACAATCTTGCAACAGTTCCTTCTATTACTTCGATGCGATGCGCAAACCCCTGCGACTGGGGTAGAATTGGGAACGTTAGGTCAAGTTTAAATTATTCAAATACAAACAGGCAAAGTGTAATGGTTTCGAATAACCTCCTCCACCGTTCTTAGAGGCCATTTTCTTAGGGGCCCACTCTCCCACCATCGTTGCAATCTGACACGACTTGTGAACAAACATAATCAAAAATTATCTTCCCAAACGATAGATGGTAATCTGCTCCCGCAGATTGCAACCAGCACCGTCAGTCTCCCTTGGTCCAATACGTGGTGCTTGAGGGCAAAACCTTACCACCCAGCGCAGCTCCTATCCCCAACACACACCCATTCCAAAGGGGAGGGTTAATTTTCCCAGCGATTGATGAAGTCTATTAAAGGCAATGGGCCACCGGTCGGCCAGCGACGAGCAGCAGCTCCAGCACCAGAGAAGAAACCCATCATCCGGCGGCGATCAACTACAGAAGAGCTACTTACACTCCATTATCCGCAATAGCCGGCATACTGCGCGATACTATCCATCTATCTTTTCCCTATCTGGCTAGCTTTCCGCTGATTGCTTTTCCTACCTTTAGGCGCGGGAGAAGACCACGGGAGCGGACAACGAACGAACTTGGGTGCGCGCGCGCGCGAGCTCTAACGTTTGTGTGCTTGTGCCCAGCATACTCTCCTCGGCAGCATGCAATTGTTGTGTTTTTCCCCGACGGATTCCGTCCACAAGTCCATACAGAGCGCGCGCGCAAAAGCAAAAAGGAGCCGAGAAAGTTACGGACGAACTTTCCCATGCCGCTTATCTCCGCTCTCGTTGCGCGCGAGCACCCACGACGATCGAACGATCGAATGGAGTCGCCACCATCATCACCCCGGACGGACCACCCCCTTTTCATCACCTCGCAAACGTTTTAGAGCAAAAGCAACCTGCGTACTAAGGCTGTGTGCCAACGTTTACGTGTTTGGTGTGTTTTCATTCTCCCGCTCCCAGTATGATCTCGGTGGTAGCAGCAGCGCGCAAGGTGATGAAAAATCGAGGTCGATCGGACACGAGAAACACCAAATAGGGGGAGAAGGTGGAGCAACGCGCAAAAAGATTGGCTACAAAAATGCATTTTGCAAAACACGTGCACATAGGGTGCGCGCGCGCGCAATGCACTTTTACCCTCTTGTTCCTCGTGGGATAAGCTATTCAGCAGCAGTAGCAGAAGCAGTTGATGGGCATTTAAGGGCGCGCTCTGTACTCTCGTAAATCGTTAGAGAGCAGTGAGCATTAAACGTACGAACAGAGAAACTAGCCCACTGTGCTGCAACACCGTTCGGGTGTAAAGCAATGAAGAAAATAGAAAGATTTTAACGATTAAAAAGATTCCTACCAGCCGCCCCATTGCTGTCTCATTACAGTCACGATGTGGACAGCTGAATTGACAGCCATTAGGGGGCATTAAACGGTGCAATTAAACGTAGGAACAATCTCCAGGAAGAAAGATGGAAGCGGGAATACATCTTTGAAGGAAAGCCCGCGACCCGGAAATGTATCTCAACAGTGGACTATCATTTAAAGCTTTGGTGCTTTTAGTGCAACGATTCTTCAATTCAAGTGTCATTCAATGGCCTCCTTTTGTGCCACCAGCTTAGAATACAATGCTCGCGCTGATTGCTCGAACAAACATCTCTTTGGCAGCGAAAGTGACTCGCGCATTATTGGCAGTGCAACAATCATATCCAAGGTTCGTCGCCGGCAACTCCCGCGGCCTGCGCTTTTGCTTCGAAACTATAATGTTTGTCCATGCGCGGCAGCGACACAATTGTCTGGGAAGGTGTCAGGGTTAGGGGCCGCGTGTTGAATATGTCGGAAACAATGACCCACATCGACGGTGTCCGAAGAGGCGCCCTCCACGTTCCGATACTGATCGCGATCTACGACGCGCGATCAAACCCGGCCATAATCGTTTCCGGTGGCAATTTCAAAGCACGCTTGTGTCAACACCACCCTCATCATGCCGACCAATAAGGAAGGTGTCGTCGGCGGTTTGGAGGAATGGATTAATGGTCACCTCGATAGACTTCCCCGGCAATAAGTCTCTATTATATCGCTTTCATCGCATCTTTTGGGAGTGGTGAAGGTGCTTTAGTAGCTTCGCCTGTACTGTGTCTGCGGCATTGAGCGCACGTGTGCTGGGCGGGTGCATTCATGGCAATAAATAATGAGTTTGGTTTGGCGCAGTTTTGAATTCCATTCCCAGGGAAAATCTACACTGCGACAGGCATGACAAATACCACTTAAAGGGATGCCATTTTTCCCTGCAAACACGTTAATCACACCATTACATCCTTATGCTTCTTCAATTTTCCCCACCAAACGGCCAACAGCACACGAGCCAAACTGACATTAATTGCAGCTCGGTTGGGGAGAATGCTTCTTCTCATCTTGACCAACCCACCGTTTCCTAACTTCAGGAGAGATCCAGAAGCTCGGAAAACAAAATATGACAACAGCTTTCACTTCAGTGCTCTGCTGCGTGAAGAAGTGAAAAATTGGGCATGAAATTAAGAGCTTTGCCAAATCCCAACGTCGTCACGCTGTGTGGTGTTATGTTGTGTTGCTAGGAAACCGTTCGCCCCATTACGAGATGGATTGCCTGCCTGGATGGAGATGTTTTCTTCCGCCCCGCACACAAATAATGAACGGGTGGCTCTAATCATCATTATTATGTTGATTCACTCACGGGACGTGAACACCTCACAGAGGGGGAGCGCCGGCGACTGCTGAGGGTTATTAGAGCTTTACCTGTGACTTTTAAAGGTCCGGAAATCAACGTTAATGCACCCTCTCTTGGTGCCTGCCGCCTGTTCCCTTAGCCCCCGGGGGAGGAGTAGTTTAAGCGAGAGATTTCAATTCCCTTTTTATTAGTTTAACCGTTTTTGTTTGCGGTTGTCTCGCAATATTGCATCAGTGGTTTGTATATGTTTTTACTTTCAATTTTTGCACTTTAAAGACATGGGCTTAATGAACGGCTATTTTCTTTTCAAAGGTTCAGCACACTCAACACAACCTTCAAGCAGCGGTGGTTGTGAATTTTGCTTGAGCCGTGAAATCCAAAATGCAGGTGTCAATTTATGCAAAGTGATTGGAGGTCAGGGAGCAACACACACTTGGTGTTTATTATCGTGTCGCTTTTTCGTCGATAACTCTCAACACTCTCGAAACTAACTCCTTACTAACTCCTGGATCAATACATCCCAGGCACTCCCAAAACATTGCTCGTCAATGTTGATATGGGCTGCTAAAAGAGAAACTTGCCTCCTGTAATCTTCCATCACCGATACTCAACATGAGTCCATAATTGATCATAATAAATCCATCATCATCATCATCTTCTTTCACCAAATGTGGCCGCCCTGGGGCGTGTTAGAAAGAGTTCAAACATTCCCAGCGTACAGAGAGCGCTCGGAAACATTAAACGCACCATCACGCAGCTCCAATTATGATCGATCTGGTCGGTCAGGTGGTGATGATTCGCCTCTTTCGCTTGTTCACATCAGTTACGTACTCTACTACTCTCTGTCCGGCTCTCATCCTATAGGCAATGGTGTCCATCCCAGTGGTTAATTATTTTATTCACATTTCCCCTGCTTCGTCTCATCAATCTCATCCCGCGACACGTTTGACGACCACATTAATAACGCGGGGAAAGTAAGGGACGATGTTTGATGCTCTGACCTCCCTGTCTGTCTGTCGGGTCCGTGGGTGGCATTTGCGGTTTAGGAGGCACCTTTTCCACACCGGTCGCCACCGGTTCACCAACATCACGACCCGGCGACGTTTGCAGGACACGGTGCTTTGATTTTACGGTGCAATATCGCATAAAAATGGAACATGACAAACATGGGGCGTGTATGTTTCACCGGGACCCATCATCTCGACTACAGGGAGATTCACTTACATGGGTACAGGGATTAAGGCGCGATGAGTTTCGTGTAACATAAAATGTGGGCTTACGTTCTGACATGTTGGCTATGTCTCGTTTTGCTTGTTACAATAATTGAAGGGAAGTGCAATATAATACTTTAAAGATCCAATTAGATGCCCTTTAAAAAATTCTGTACAGCACACTGAGTTGTTCTTCTGCCTCATCTCCAGTGCAAAACATACGGAGGAGATCAGAACATGATGAAAGATAGCATCAAGTTAAACAAACATACAAGCAAAAAAACAATACAGCAATGCTGACTCGTATCTCGTGCGATAAGTCTCACTGACCGACCGACCCAATGACTGACTGATCGAAACACGAGGAGAAGATCAAGCGCTTTCATAAGCGCTCACTGAGTTTTCACATTGCAAAAAAAAAACGGAAAACAACTTCAAGTTGCATTGCTCGTTTGTATCTTCTCTAGTGCTTGCAGCATCTTCGCTGCCGGGCAATCTCGGCAAACGGAAACGAGGAAAAAAGCAAGGTCACACCACTACTCCGGCCTCCTCCAGCTTCCTCCGACGAACATTGCGAAGGAAAATGAAAACGGAAAATCAGCACAACATAAACCCGAGCCAGAGGGAAACATGGTGATGTGTGTAAGAGAAGACGAAAAAAAAAACGGCACAGCAGCAATGCAAACAGGCAGAAACACAAGGCCATAATAATTAATTAATGATGCACACCCACTCCGTCCGTTCCGTCCAACCGGAGGTGTATGTGGAAGAGGAACAGGGTGGTGGTGGTGGGGCACGTGTTTCGAACAAGCGTTAAAAAATGTTCAACTGGAAAATGAAAACATATTGCTTTAGTGTTGTGATTTTTTTTTTCTGTGTTGTTCTCCTCTCTCTACTTCAGAGTTCGTTTTGTTTTGCCTCATTCAAATAACTCACAGAGATACTGGGAGGCATGTGCCTCAACCAAAGCACGGCTAAACTCATTGGAATGAAAAATAAATTGCCTCTGTAGCCGTTCGCTATTGGGGATATGGCAAATGTATGGAATTTAAAATACATAAAGAAACAATTCCTTTGATAAATAACGCATTAAATACACAATAAAAATAACATTCAACATACTCCTCTAGTAGCTGAACGCACGTAGTACACAGCAACCACAACCCCATCATCTTATGCCCTACCCTGCACTGCTACCTCAATCAATTTGCACATCCCTTGTAAAGTAAAGGGACGCTTCAAAAATTCCGACCACCTGGTACAGCTGTTTGAAAGCGAACCGACGGACGGGGGTTTACAAAGAAACAGGACCTTCAAGATCCTGTTCTTTAAGATGGGTTTGTCAGCATCAATGCCCTCACTACACGTTCACTGGACATTATGCTCCCCAAGACAAGGAAGAAAGAGCGAGACGGATTGATGCGGCTTTGTTCGTCGCACGGCGTGCTGCGCTAGCGATGCGTAATTTCGCATCTAACGAGAACGTGCGTTAGAAAGGGAGAGTGAGAGAGTGACTGAAGTCGCTGCTTTCGCTCGCAGAGCAAAGAGGGCACGCGCGCGTTTTGCATTACCAAACCCCTTCTGCTATCGATCAATAGGTTTAATATCATTTATTTTACCTTAACGCAAGGATGAAGTGTTTTAAGATCGTTTAATTACCTGTAAAGTAAGGAAGAAAAAAGACAATTAACATATTTTCCTTGTGTTGGCGTTAGAGCGATTAAAAATATAAAAAAGATTACATTTTAATTGATACAAACAATGTATGTAGTAACCATAAAACACAATCAAGTAACAACCTTCGTTCAAATCATCTAAATGACTCATCTTCTCTAATGCACCTTCGATTTTCGCGTCTCGCAACTGTGTCGCTTTGCTTAATGGCTGTTGTTTTTTCATCCCGTCACTCCCGTCTCATTGAAGTAATGCCTCCACTCCTCCAGTAAGACTCTGATTCCAGAGCACATTTGTCTCCAGCGTACTAAAAAACGCGACACGACACAGACAAAACGGATGGCACACATTCGTCACCCAGTCATCAAAGCTGAGGTGGCGAAGAGCTCTTCTTCTCTGGAAAGAATCTGCACAGTCGAGGCTGGCAGGCAGGGAGATGTCTATTCACACCGAACGCTTCCAAAGGTGACAGCAGCAGCTCCTGACAGAGAGTGTCTCATTAAAACATCTCACTTTTCACAAAGCCGGTCATGCCCATTCCACCGCCCGCCTGTTCGTTTCAGTGTGATTTTTTTTCTGTTCTTCATTTTCTAAGTGCTGATGCACACATAGGCTTCACAAACCCTTAAGTGGTCATGTCGGATCTTTCTCATTACGGATAGTGTTTGCTACGGCCGGCACGAGACGAGAAAAGGTGCTATTACTGACCCAATAACAGTCCTCCGCCACGCTATCCTGCTGAAGAAACGTAATGACACGTACAAGGAAGCGCACAAGAATTAAAAACATAATCATACCCAACTTTGTCACGTAATGGTTTAAACGCTGCACCGTCAGCGGGCTCAATCCTGAGTTGAAGAGCCCGCGAGAGCCTCCCATCGGCCATCCATTTAATTGACGTTGACTTGAGCTATTGAATCAAAGCTCCTCCACGCCGGGACCCGTAACGCCATCGCGCTCAAGAGGCTCAACAACCAGGGACAGGAAAAGTCGATGAAAGTTTCCCTCCTAGCACAATTTACAGCAACGCCTCTTGTCGGCCACCGGGTCTTTTTGAAACGGTCTCTCCCAGCCAAACGGAGAGGAAGTAAGTCGCGGCCGCGCGCATATTCACGCAGACTGGCTGGCGCGGCGCGCAAATATCGTGATTGATGTCGGAATGGAACAAGACACTGCGAAGTGTAAACTTTTATCACCTCTTCTCCTCTTCTTCACCAACAGACCCCCCCCCCGAGACATGACACCATCAATTTTGTCCGCCTCTCTCAAGATGGATGATGCTGCTGCTGCTGCTGCTCGTCGCCTGTTTTCCGGCCACAAGAATGGTAGCAGCAAACGATCTTCTCCCCCCGTTGGTTGGTGGACTATCAGGGAGCGGGCCCTAGGCGCGTTTAACAATCCTCCATTTAGCGTGAACACGACCTGGGTTTGCGCATCAGGGATCTATCTTGCGCTATTAATTCGCAATGAAAGCGGACATTCGCGTCGTGCGGAGACCCAGCTTTCGGAAATAGGTCGTGTCACAGGAAGCGACGGTGCGCTCATCGATTGTGTTTAATTTATCACGAAATGAAAACGATTCGAGGAAAGATGTTTGCGATCTGGAGCGTTTTGGGCAGGAAATTAAGAAGCTTCGTTCGTTTTATTTTAAAAGGGTAATATTTTGAATTGGGTTCTAAATGACCGGACATTGAAGCCGCAAAAAATGCTCACGCGAGAAGGAAAATGCTCATTTTTTCTGACCGAACAAGATGAACAGAATGAAGAAGGAAATTCAACAACTCTTCTTTAACGAAACTTGAAAGATTCTACACAGTTTGGGCAAACAATCGACCAGGAAGCGAGGGCAGGTGGGTCCAAATTGGCGGAAGTACATTTCAACGTTCGCTGCAAATATCACTATTAATAGCCGAACGTTTCGTCTGCTAGAACCACAAATCTTGGATGAATCGTAAGAATAGTGAGCGTGCTATCGTCTTTGACGTTGAACGTTAAGAATACAGAATTTCAACCCTTTTTGCTATCGAAGATGGCAAGTGTAGAAGCTCTGCTCAGTGTCGAATTTAAGAAATTTCATACCATCACGATCCTCTTTCTTGGTATTTCAACTTGAGACAAACACGCACTGTCTGTATCGGATTGCTCGAGAAACGCGTTTTGTCACGTGAAATATCTTTACCACAGAGCACCAACATACTACAGCATAAGCATGCGAAGCATCAGACACCTTCCCTTCCTCCCATGCCCACTACAAATAAGCCAATTTAAGATGACCTTCGACGCCGTGATTCGGAAGCTGTTGAGAACAACAGTCTACCCCAAATGCTCTTAAAATAATGCTCGCTCATCGGAAGGGCACAGACCAGGGAAGCCAGTCTGCGTTATAAAGTTCACTCAATGTGGTGGTGGTGTTGGTTTTGAATAAACTGTTTGTGGCGTCACGAGGAGGGAAAAGTTTTTTTTTCCATTCTCGCAGTAAAGAGTATAAGCTGCTTTGCAGCGCGAATCGCGTCCACTTCACGCTCTTTGGTGGTGCGCACAACAAGGGCGCGCAAAAGCGGGAGAAGAAAAAACGAGTTAAATCGAAGTCAATATTTGAATATTCAAATCAGTTCGGAAGGTGGTTAATACGCACACTTGAGCGGAACCGCCACTTGTAATTAATCTTTTAATGAAGTGTTGTTCTATAGCCGGGAAGCAAAGAAGCGGCTCATCGCCTTTGGCCGATTAAGAATTCAGTTCAATCGCGCAAGGGCGTAACGGTATGGTAATAAGCTTCGGTGTGCTTTACACCTTGCAAAGCGAGCACACAGGTTCATAATTAATATACCGACGCAACATGTCATTGCCACTCGATACCTTCACCTTATCTCTATCATTTCCCGATGTAACAATGTAAAGATTTAACTTATCCTCACGCTTTGAGTTCCGGTTTTTTATCGTAGCAAATGTACCGAAATTCTTATCACAACTCTAAGGAAATGGCTAACCACAACATACAATGCTAAACCAATTATGTCAAAAAGCTTCGCTCTTTAATCTACCGCACTAGATAAGACTCTCATTCCATCCGTGCTGGACCGGCTGAACCCAAACCTCAATATTTGTCGAAGGTTTTTCTTGTGCGACACATAAACAACCTAACCATCTATTGCTGGCTTTCGTTTTCTTATCGCCATCACGCAATGGTCACTCTGCTGTCTTTCCGCTCTGACCGAAGAGCAAATCAACCACCTGCAGATATCGCTATGGAGGCGGGGACCCGCTGCTCGGTTGATACTTTCACCTCCAAAAACGATACATGGCGCCCTTTTCGGCGAGCCGTTGTGCGTGCGGGTCTACGGTAGGATATATACGCATTACCAGAGCCTTCGTCTTTTTGCAAACCGTGCCCTCGGGGTGAGTGAAAGAGGTCCTATACAGCACTACCGCCAGGGTCCACAGTGTCCACGGTTCAACTTTCCATTCCACATTCTCCCGCGGAGGCTCCAGGAGGTCACGACAACGAAGTCACCGGCCCGAGACGGAAAGAATTTCCCATTCCGTATCCGAATCGAACATGAGCGATTGCTTGTTTCGGGCAGTTTTTTTTCTGGTTTTGGTTTTGTTTATCGCCAACCACGTCCTGTGTCTTTATGATTGGGTTGATATCTAGGGCGCATGAAATTGCCACCAATCTACTAGGAGCGTGGTTTCGGCTTTCAAGGGAGCTGCTCTAAATCAACGCCATTCCAACGAGACGCTAAGCTGACAGCGGGGTTTCAAGACATAAATGCTAAGCGCCCTGTATGGCAGAGCCTTTTGGAATCTTACGAGTGATTTCTTCGAAACGAAATCGATTTCTTTTGGGGAAAGGTTGACAGGAGAGAGAAAGAAAGTGATTTGGGATTTCATTCACAATCGAATGTATTTGGGATTTTAGGATTATTTTTTTTCTGCTAATCCTTCGTCCCAAAGGAGTTTGCTTCGTGAGAAGTTGAGAATACGAACAATATCCTAATTGAATAAGACAATAACGAGAATATCTTGATTGAAAAACAAACCTATTCTTAATCGTAGGGAAATACCAATTTTGCACCTTTTACAAAGCAATCAAAAAGTTCTCCCAACAATTCTTAACCGTCCTCACATTGACATGCCCCCTTGGCTAAATCCCTGGGCAATAGCATAATATTTCATTTCTCTCAGTTTAGGCCATGATAACCAAAAGTCCACCGTCATCAGAAACCCATTAGAGCCCATCCTTCCTTCGTTAGGCGGGGTTGATGGGTCATTACAGAGGAAAAGGCAAGAAAAAACTCAGACACAAAAAAGTACACTTTACAAGATGCAATAACGCGCAATGTGGTTTGGAAAAGCAGTGCAAGCAAACCGGGGAATACTCCAACAACACCCACAGCAGCGCTCCAGCATTCAATAGACGATAAAGTTCCTAATGCCAAAGGGTCACACACACAGGAGCAACGACCCGCATATTCTCTGTGTTTTTCCAGGGCCTTTAGCTTGGTGTGTTTTTATTCTCTCACGCAAATAATTGCACCAATGTTTCACGATGTCCATACAGGAACTGTTAGCAAAGCGAGAGAGAGAGAGAGAGAGGACGTAAGGAGCTCCCGCTCAGTCTAGCGGACGTGGTAAAACACGTCAATTTAAACCCTAAAAAAAGTCAGAGAAGATATGCGGGTTAAACATTGCTATGTGGGGAAAGATGTGTTCGACTTCAATGTTTCCCACCGCCCAAGTAGTAAAAGAAAATAGCAACGAATGTGAGGGCCGGGACATTGCAAAAAGCGTCCACAACCTTCTCGCATACGGTTTTGGATTGTCGTCAATCGATTGGCAAAACTTTCCATCTTCTTGTGGGCAGCCCTTTTCTGGAGGACACGTATAGAAAAACGTCCAACAAATGCAGTTAGTTTCTTGTTTGGAAATGGCCACTTAGTGGTAGAAACCAGCAACGGCAAAATGTCTCTTTGTGACCATCTTTTAAAAAGAGATTCGGAAAAAAGTTGCAACGATATGGAACGATATTAAGTTGTGCAACATGGGCGTGCAGCAAAATGGTTTTCAATTAAACAAGCTGGCTCCCAAAAACAGAATGTATTATTCACACCGTGATATACTTCTCTTCGCCGCAATTATCCGACCCTACGCGCGGACAAGATGCATTTCTGCACTTTCTCCTGCCACATGCCTTTCGCTTTTTTAAATTAACCCATAACAAAAAGCGCGCTGCCCGTGTCAGTGTCACCAAATTGGCAAATAAATTGATGGCGAAAATTCAATCATGCCCCCGGCAAGCACACACACACACGCACGAATCGAAAGATAGAGACAAACCATTTTATCCTGATTGTATGATGGTTTTTCCACTTCTTTTTGGACATCGAGAGACAAACACACACATTTTGCGTTTGTGTATCATCATCCTGCGATCTCTGGTTCGATTTTGTGCAGCGTGTCGGCAAAAAAACCCCTCACTGCACGGTCCAATTCATTCGATTCGGTCGCTTCACTTTGATGTGATCGTGGGTCGATTTTTTTTTTATTTCTTCTATTTACTCTCACTTTAATTATCTCTGCCGTTCCGAACCGTTTGCGATCACACAGTGCACATTCGGAGATGATATCCGCAAGAGAATGGCCACCAGTGCCCGAGGTGTTGTGTCTTGACGTTGTCACGCTTGATAAGGCACCGAGCCAGAGTGTAAAAAGGGAGGGAGAGAGAGATGAGTTTTGCCCCGGGGACGTGTGGGACCGCATCGAACGACCATCAAAGGCGTACCGATCGAACACGGGCAAAAACGATTGATGGACGACGCCTCTTCTGGTTGTGTCGTACCGCGCCGTAGAGTGAGTTGTGACGTGGGAAACGTCAGCGATGTGTCGTCGTTTAGCCGTCGGCACTTATCGTACGCACAGCACATTCGCCCGGGCGTGTTGAGGACGGACGAGCTGCAGCTAGCGTTGATTAAAATACATCCTCGATTGATTTATGGCAACGATTATGGGGTGTGTGTGCATTTCGGGCGATACGTTTCTCTATGAAAGCTCCGAAAGCAACAAAAAAGGGAGATTTAGTGTGGAAAACGTGATGCAATAAATTCTGAATGACAGTTAAAAACTGTCCCCGAGCTGCCAAACCTACAATAGCTTGAAACGCTTGTCTGATTGGCTAAAGTTCTGCAAATCAAAATCACAAGCATTTGACAGATCATAATTAAGAGCATCTCTGTGGCTGAACCGTACTGCATATCGCATCTAGTTTCATGCATAAAAAGTCATACTAAACATTACCATATGTTGTTGCGAACTGTTTTTACTTTCACTTGCCTACCGGCGACACACAAACACGACCATTAATGGGCATGAAGTGATCGCGCTCAATTACGCATCATCTCCCTTGGAGCGCATCGCGTGTGTATCACGCCATCACACAGCTGTCACCGCTACATCACACAGTTTGTGCCAAAGATAAAAAAAACCGTCTCTCTGTGCCGTTATTAGGTGTGGAGCGAAGGATTTAAAATCATGTAACTGAAACGGGATACGTTTTTTTCCTCTCCTTTCCTTTGAAATTTCGGCAAAAGGGCACTCTACCCGGTGTACACCGTCCGTCAGGGTGAGGTTCATGGTCAAGTTGAGCCAAATCGGGTGAGGGAGAAACCGAAACAGAGACCGCGAGATCGTCTTCACGCCTTTTGTATCGGGGATCTATAACAGAAGGGTGGGAAACGAACCCAACCGCCACTTAATGAAGTGTCATCCACTGGCGCGAGACATTTATTTGAACGGCGAAGATCTTCCTCATTCTTTACCGACGCGACTGGGAGAGCGTTCCAGATGTCGTCCGTCCCATTAGTTTGTTTTTTAATACGTTCATCTTTCCCCGTGTGCTTCCCCTCCGAAAGGATTTAGTGTCAAACGAATCTCGCTCGTCTCAAATGGGGGGGAAGAAAAATGAAATCGAAAACACTTCACACTTCACTTCAACGCGCCCCAAAACGCTTCCAATTCCGAAACCCACTTGGACAGAAGACGACCTACACCGGGGTAACAGGGGGCACAACACAAACAGGTTCCATCTGCTGGTTTTCGCGCGCATATTCACCAGTCGCATCTCATTTTCCGCATCCGCGTCCAAAATGGGCAAACAGCCGAGGGAACATACTGTTCCCGCCAGCACACACAAACACACCCTCGTACTGTGTAAAAGATGATCTCGGTTCCTGTTCCTATTTTTAGCTCACATTCGCGCGGAAGGTGTGCGTGGAGTGTGGATATTTTTGGAAAAATGTCGACTATGTGGCGGCTGTGCGGCACCTTCCCTTGCTTGCTTGGGGGTTTGCATGCGTGTCCGGGAGCCGAGGAGCAACCCAAAGTAAGCAAATGCAACGAGAGAAAGAGGACGAAAGATCTACAAACACGCGATCGTTGTTGAAAATCAGCTTCTTTATGGGACAGAAGAAGAGCTTCACAGAGAGAAAGAGAGATCATTGCGGAACCTTTCACACACACACACACCCAAATATCACCTGGCCCTTGGTGTGCAAGAGGGCTCGAACTGGGGGCTTGAGGAGAGGTTTTAAACGGTGTTGCTTAAAATAGATGCCGCGTGTATTTTTGGCTTTTCCCCCCAAAAAACCTGTCGAGATAGTCGCGAGAGCCGGTGTCTATGAGACGAGTGAACAAACCAGCCGGTATGGGTAAGCATATTTTCTTCTCCTGAAATTTGGCCTGAGTGTTCTCAGGTGTTACAGTGGCGGGAAAATTGTACAGGAGATACACTTTTAAAACTATTTCAATGAGCGTGCTGAGTGCCATCACTTAAAAAAGGGGCACCTACACATTGAACAGTGGTCAGCTTTTGCCTTTTACCACAACCATTTATCGATTGCATTCTTCAATAGAAACGCAATGCCGAACTGAATCCATAATTAAACCCGGGAGGGAATTATCTATTACTGCGATTCGCAAAACAGTTTCACTTTGTGCACAGAAAAGCAGCAATGTTGCAATTGTTACACCTCGACTGACACACCCCCGGGGGGTCGCTGCTGCTGTGGCATAAATTCCAATAGTTGCAATATTATTTCACAGAACCACACTACCGATTACTACAGTTTCAGACCGTTTTCATACTCATCACTGACAAATGCGGCAAGCGTCGTATTGTGGCGCAAATGACATAAATTGGCACGAAACGCACGGGTTGGCAAACCACGGACGCTACAAAATTATGCACAGTTACACACAAAGCTTTAATTATGCACGGTAAAGCATCGGTGTATCCACAAACAAACCGCTCAACAACACAGCATAGTAATGCTTGGGATCAGTTTTGTTATTGCAAATTTCAATACATGATTCACATTACGGTTGTAAACACATTCCGTTGCCACCCTCCTCATCGAGGCAATAGAATTCCATTCCAACATAACCGTCGACCTCCATATCTTCCATTACTGTTAAACAACATTTAATTGATTATGATTTGTGCAAATATTTACGGCTTCCATTACCGGTCGCGTATTCGCTCTGTGCTATTATTCATTACCCAGATTAGATCAAACACGCCGCAGGCACAAACGGTCGGTTGGGAATCTAATTCGACTTTAATTAATTTCTCCGAACGCACCGTTATGTCAATTAGAGGTGAAAGAGAGTTCTTCTTTTATGTTTGCTGTTCTGGGGGCTTGAAGGCAAAATTGAGGACTACACGTACGAGGCTATATTGTACGAAACGTATTTGATGAAATCATCAAGCTCTTCAAATCGATCGTTTTGTTTTCAGGGTATGCACATTTTATCTTCCTAAGAGGACTTTCTCTTTCTACATTCGAATGCTTAATAAACCATGAACCCATCACCTATCTAACTGTCTCAATTTTCAATGTCAACAAACCCTTTCATGGAGATTCCTCTAACACGCACTCAACCTCTACAATTAGCCTGCTCTATCAAGGGATCCAATGATAATGTCAGGCTGATATCGCACTCCTGCAAGCAAGACAACACTCGATGTGAAGATACAGAATGAGAAACTATTGTGACCCAGGCACATAAATTAATTTTCAAGCGATAAAACTCCCACTGGCGCCGCTTCACTACGTCACTACACGCACTCTATTAGCTTTGATGGTGGGTGGAACCGAACGGGTGGCTGTTTTGTGTTTTAGTTTCTTTTGTTTTTTTGCCTCCCTCACAAACTTTTGCAAAAATAAGAAAACCTCAACATCAACACACACTTGTTTAAATAATGGGCATGTGCCCCCGAAAGCTGACGGAAGCCGCCAGTGCAAAACGAAAGAAAAATGCTCATTTGAAGTACATTTGACACTCACACGCGTGCGTGCGGGTGCGTTGCGTTCGTTGCGCGAATTCTTCTTCCTGTTTCGTACAATAAAAAAAGCCGACACAGCAGCAGCAGCATTTTGTTCCAATGACAGTTATTAAAAATGGCATGTGTAAAACACACGGGCATATGCAGGCGCCGCATGATAGAGGGACACACTGCCACTCACTATCCATTTTCTATGCTTTTCACTTTTCACAACATATCTCTCAAGAGAATGTGAGTGTGTCGTGTGTGAGTGTTTTTTCTTTCCATTTCCCACACGAAACGTATTATATGCAAATTGCACACCCACGGTGGCGGCGGAGGGGGGCTGTGTGTGGAGATGGTAGGAATTAAATTAATTACTTCATTATTATCGCTTCTTCTGTTCTCCGTGGTCCCACCGCGCGCCATAGTGTTCCGATAGGAATTAGAGGCCGTGCGCGAAAAGCTATTATGTGCACCGGGCGCCGTTTCATTTCGTTTGCGAGTTTTCATTTCTAGGTTAAGATCGTGCATGATGCACTTTGTCCCGGCCCCTGTCGCCGTACACTGAACCATATTATTTGCGGTTTCGCGCCAGCTGGAAAGGGAAATGATAAGTCGCTGAAGCGGGTTCGATGTGAATTATAATTCCACGCTGTGAGTGCGTGCACGCACCGCCAGGGGTTTTGTTTTTGGAAAGATGAAAACAAATATCCAATTGAACTAATTTCATTAGCCGTTGTTGATGTGGAACTTCTCCCCTGCTATGCGTCATAGATACTAAAACGATAAAATTGAGATATTCAATTGTCTCTCATTGACTCTCGGCGGTTACCTATGATCCGTTGAAGTCACTTCCACTACAGCTGAGCTACGAATGCGTTTCAGCTTCTATGCCACACGGCGTTCACTGCTGAAATGAAACAGAAAAAGAATAACTTTATTACATACATTCATCGTCACTAAAAGATTAAATTAAATGATTTATGAATGCTGTTTTTGTCTCGCAAGCAGTTATTTAATTCGATTTTAAACAGCTTGTACACCACACCAATACATTAACACGCTTCTCAGAATAAGCAAACATTTCTTCCGCTCATTTTCACATTTCGACAGGGAGAAGCTCTTAAAACATATTGCACCTAAATGGACATAAATCTTTCCGAACAAAAATATTACATGCTCAAGCCGGGACTCAGCCCAGCCCAAGCCCGTCCGAACGGAAACACACATTCCACCGAATGGTGATGGTAGAGGAGCAACGGATGTGAAGAGCCAGAGAGGAAAGCGTGCTCCCATCTTTCTTCTGGCAGTATGCATGCGGTTAGACTGAAAAAAATAGTATTTGCATTTGAAAAGATGCAGAATCTCGTACCACCTCTTCCCGTTTTGCGCTTCGAAATATTTACACGAGAATGTCATTCTCTTACATGTCTTGTGGTTCGTGGCTTTTTCACACCACACAC
>KI920863.1:0-10603 GCA_000473525.2 Anopheles melas | reverse complement strand
ACACACACACACACACATAGAAACAACGCTCGTCTTAGTCACGAGCAACACCACGGTAATGCTATTATTTTCTCTTTGAAAATGAAACCAACCCCCCCCCCCCACCGACTCACAAACGATAGATTAAACAGCACTTAATAGCACAATTTCTGACGGGTTTTGGTAACACACCGCACCACTTTTAATGCGTGCGCTCGTAAAACCTGCGCTCTGGACCTCAGCTGCACTCGCCGTCCATATTTCGACACCGGGTTTATCAATGTTTTTCGGGTTCGCCCCCTGTCACGATCACGGCCATTCACGGTGAAACAATAACAATAAAATTAAAAAAATGCCAACGAGAAACAATATAATATTCCTTTTTAACTAGTCCATTAATTACATTACCATGTCACCATGTCGCGACCCCGCTGGGCTCACCGGCCCACCAGGCCACTCATTAACGTCGCCGCTTATCCTGTAAAGCCCCCGTGTGTGTGTGTATCTTTAACGTGCTACCAGATGCTCGGGTGATCGAGCCGAAGAACAAGAAGGCAAGAAGAAAAGGAAAGCTCCGTGCACCGATGCGTGCAGGTTGATAAGATTTCTTAATGTACTCATATCAGCGAGTGAGTGCTGTCCGTAAAACCCCCCAAACAAACGTAAGAGAAAGACGGAAAACAAAAGCTCAAAACAAACAAACATCAATGCTCATCGTGCCGTCGCATTTCATTCTCGTGTTGGTCAACCGGCTTTCCATCAAACAACATCCACCCGATGGAATTGTGTTATGAACAAGCGGGGAGGTTTGAGCATGCAAGGTGAACCGTTTTTCACACCTCAGCCCCATATGACGTGCACGCTCGGGGTGGTTTGAACCGTGTCCGCGCGAAGGAGCAGCGGAACCTGTCGTACCGCCGGGCAAAAGCGAAAACAAAAAATACACAAGGATTAGTCGCACGTAGGTGCGCTGCAGACTTGACTTTATCGCAACACTACCGAAGCGTAAAGATAACGCCCGACGATCGCCCCCTGTCCGGATCGGTTGCATCCACAGAGTGCCGGCAGATGATCAAGCGTTTGGGGTTGAGTGAGCGGGTGTTGCTGCGATCTCTGCGCAGCTCTCGCGTCCACACACGCGTCGCCCTGCGCCGTGTAATTACGCTGTAAACTGCTGCACTGGGACGAGGAGATAGACAACGAACCGGACTAGATGCACATTTCACACACAACCACACACTTGGAGAGAAGCAGAAGAAGCCAGAAAGGTAAGGAAACGAACCCACAACCTGAACCACATTCCATCACAACGCGTCGAAACCGACTGCCGGTAAGTGCGGTGGGGTGGGATAGAAACACACACAGAGAGAGAAATAAAAATTAATTAATATTATTATTATGATAAGTTAACCTGTCATAATATCAAATTATCGCCAATTTAGGTAAATGGTCGAATTAAACAAGACAAACATACGTCCATTTATTACAAGGGCCTCCGCCTTTGGTGTGTCGCTGGGTCCTCCGCCCCGCGAAGGTAATTATTTCTCGCGCGCACTGGGTGCCCACGTTTGGTGCAAGTAAGCGTGGACCAGTGGACAGTAACAGATATCGCGCATCGGTAGTAGCATTGGTGACAAACACAGCAACAAAAAGCGGAGCACAACTCAAACCCAATACGATCGATCCGAATCGAACGGAATCGATCCCGTGGCGATGGGAATGGCAAAAAGGGCGTAAAAATTAATTGCAACTACGCAAACCGGTACCGTTGGGGACGGGCAAGGGTGCTGGGTAATGTAAGGATTTCTGTGAGTGTGTGAGTCTTTTTTAAGGGTGAAATGATATCACGTTTTTGCAGGAAAAGAAACGATTTATTAAATTAATTCGAACTAGAATAATTGGTGGGCAGTAGTCTTTACAAGGGGAATTTGCTTCCATCGCTTCGACACTGTGGTATGAGTCTTAATGGGAATCTCGCAGTGACGTTTTTTTATGAATTAATAAACAAATGAGGTTTCAAGACACTCAAAGTTATCGATTCTTGCAGTTAAATGAATCTTCCTAGTTAAATGAATAGTTTAATAAATAATAAATCTTAGTTTACCAGGTTCCGGTTAGTTTACCAATATGAGGAGGCGGTCCCGTGGTATAGTCGTCAACTCGTACGACTCAATAACATGCCCGTCATGGGTTTAAACCTAGAATGGACCATCTCCCCGTAGCAAGGATTAACTACCCGGCTGTGTGGTAATGAATTAAGTCTCGTAAGCCTGTATAGACTGGGATGTCCGCGTAGGACGTTACGCCAAATAGAAGAAGAAGTTTACCAGGTACATCATTGCTTCCATATCTTACTTAACTACTTAACTACTTAACTATTAAATACTTAAGACTAAGCGTGACAAATGGATGACCGAAACATGACCATAATGTATTGAATGTAAGCGAATTCACTTCAAGAGGGCCACTTGCGGTCCGTTGAATTTTAATTAAAAAATAACAAATAACAAATTTAATTCTAAAAATATGGAGTTTCACATTAGTCCTGTTAGTACTATCTCGTTAAACTTTAGTATACCACACCACACATAATTAAATGTCTACAATTATTGTGTGTTTTTGCGATTTCAATTACAATTTTTATATAAACTTTCGTTTATTTCAATATAAACAAATGTTGATTCTTTCAACACAATTCGATTCAGTTCATTTTCTGTTTCTATTAGTTCTTCTAAATCGTTAAAACTTTGTCAAGAAAAGCAAAACATTCGGTCTTTTCAATGTAATAGTAATATTATGCTTCCTTTCACCCAAAACCGCCATCATGTTTGCCACACAATTTTCAAAATCGAATGCGTCCAAATGTTATAATCATACTGAAACAAGTTGAATTTTTTTACAGAATTGTTTGGGGAATTGTCTAAGCGAAAGTTTTTTTTACTTCTTCAATTTAATAATTAACATTGCGAATGAACACAACAATTCATCTTTTGATAGCTTGTTTCGATGGATTCATTTATTAAATCCTTTGTAATTGCAATAATTTAAAGCATGAAATTGCTATACAACCTGTTTTTAGCTTCCAAAAATTACCTCAAAACATCTTCCAAAAAATCAAACATTCCTGCCAAATATCTGAGCTCGTTTTAGACTTCCGTTAACCATATCCATCCCATTCCTTGTGCGGAACGCTATAATGATCAAAAATGTCTACCCCCTTACGTTCCATGATCGATTGTCCTCATAAACCAGCCTTTTTGTCTTACCCAGTTTCCCCCCATAAAAACGCCAAAGATGCATTTTTGCTTCCATTTTGCAGCTCCCAGGAGAGCATTTCGCAGCAGCGGCTCCCGATCGATTAATAACGTTCCGCGTCTTGCAACAACCGTACCACACAGTCATCCTCACCCATCCGCACAAAGCAAAGCACAAAGCGCTGGGAGAGTCGCAACGACGAGACCATATTTATAATGAAATTATAACGACAAATATCGCTCCGTTCGAGCCTTCGAAGGCGAATCTTGGGCATCATATCATAAGAACCGACCGTTCCCCTGTGTGTGTGTGTGTGTGGGGGGGGGGACCCCCTTGAGATCAGCGATCAGCAAGTTGGCAGAAGATTTCCGATCACCCGCGGTGCAGCAATCGGCACGACCGCGGCACAGCTATCTATTACCTGCGAACGGAGCGATGCGACAAACACCGATAGCCGGCCCCGACCATGCCCATGGAGTCATCTGTGACGGCGATACCGTTTCGGTACATAAAATATGTTTGATAATAACGGCCCGATTAAGACTAATCTCCCACTGCGCGAACCGGGCTACCGGGAGTTTCATCCCACCATCAGGGACGCGAGGACGCAGGCGCGCAAGTGGGCGATCTGCGTTTTTTTGTTTTAGTTTTATGTTGCGCCGTGGGTTATGCTGGTTATGGCTCCCGGAACGGTTGCCGGCATTCGCACAATGGGGGATAAAAATATTTTTCCATCCATTGCTTGTTTTTTCCTTCTTTCGCTTCTTCGCCACTTGTGTAAGGTGCTTTACCCTTTTTCGGTTTAAGCACAAGGATGAAAAGATCTCGCAAAGAGAGAGGGAGAGAGCAAAAAACAACACCCAAACGAGGATCATCGATCGATGGCAAGAGGTTTTTTTTTTCATTTCGACATATTCAGAATGTTTCTGTCGATCGACATTTTTTGAAACTGCAACTGCAACCTTCTCTCGGGGTCCCCATTAGCTGACACTTTGCCGCATTGCGATGCATCCGCCCGGAGGGGACACATTTTTTTCCAAGAATCGGCACCGTTTCTACCCGTTCCCTGTGCAGCTACACCTAAACTTTTAGGGATGTTTTTTTTGTTTCCATTTCATACCGCTTCAACTGGCCGGGATGACAGGCGTGTTGTGGTTCAAAATACGACCACGATAGGGATGATTTGCTTGTGTGTGTGTGTGTTTTTTTCTTCTTTCAATCCATTCTCTCTCTCTCTCTCTCTGTGGTTTTTTCTTCATGCATCGGTTTAGCTCCTTTTTTTCATGTTCTTAGTCATTTTCACCTTGACTCGCTTATCTTACGATTAACAAACCATCATAAACCATCCCTCTAACATGTGTTTGTTTTTTGTATCTGTTCCCATTCTTCCCTGAATGTTTTTTTTTGTCGCGCTCCCCCATTATCCTCGTTTGCCCCGTTTTGCTCCAAAATGTCACAGGGGCACTGCTGCCCTAGACGAAGCGACGACTCGACGACCTACCCATTTCTTCCTGTGCGCCCTTCTCCCGGCTTCTCCTTCCACCTTACTGTTCGGTGTCGTGTTTATCTATGGCTCTATCGGACCGGGCCAGCTTCCTCTCATCAAAAATCACCACCCAAGAGGTGGGACGACGCGCTAAGTATCCCTCCATCCCTCCCTCCCTCAACTGAACGCTGCGAGCGAGAGAGAGACAAACGAAACAACACACGGGCAGGCGAGGATCATCAACAACAGCAACAAAAACAAAAGCACAAAAAACGGACGATAAAAGAGTTAAATTAAATTATAACCTCGTTGAATATGCATAAATAATCCCGAAAACGGCTCAGTTCCATAAAGTGGTCCGACCCGTCCCGTCGTTGGCGGTGAGCAGTAAGGTAGGGCTCATTATGAAGCGTTTTTTTTCTCTCTCTCTCTCTCTCTCTCTCTCTCTCTCTCTCTCTCTCTGTGTGTGCTATCCTCCGGTACGATCGTTCGGGTTTGAAACGCCGACGAATAGGTTGGACGAAAATATTAATAAAAATATTTTATAAAACCATTCCAAGCACTCCAGGCCTGGCCCCCGGGAAAGGGGGAAAAGGGAAACGGTCCTCTTGGGGAAGGAAGGTTAGATTAGTGTTGTGATTCGTGAATATATATATAACCTCCCAAAAGGTTGGATATCACACTCGGAAGGGCAGCAAAGCGTTCCCGAAACCTGGCGATCGAGCAAGGGGTGAGAAGAAAAAGACAAACAAACGACCATTTCACCGCCTTTGGTCGGTAGGGTGGGTAAGAAGATTGAATGGCTTTGCTGTGTGTGTTGACAAAAGTGAGGACTACCCTTAATGAGCCCATAAGCAGCGGTGCCATCGATACTTTTTTGAGTGATTTTTAAACGGCATCTTGAAGTGAAGATGATCGTCTCACTCTTGCAAGGAAAGCGAAAGCTGTTGTGTGTTAAACGTGAACATTTCGCAACAATTTCGCAACCAAAATCAACACAAACTCTTGCTCTTAATCCCGCTCTTTCTTATCGGTTTCTTTTCCCCCCCCCAAAACTAATAGCCCCCGCATTACTCATAAGATTAGACGGGCTCGATACTGGCCGCTCCGGAGCGAAAATCCTTCCAACAGCAGGGTTGGAGATTATTTACGAATTTAATAAGCACTCCAATCCGCCTTCCATTCTCACCTTTTTCCCCCAAAATTTATGGTGAATTATTAAAACAAAGAGAAAAAAAACAGCCCGGACCTTTATTGTGTCCGCTCCGCTCTTTTGGGCTCATTACTGAACGGCCGGCGGCCGGGAAAGCGCTTCCCAAAAGTATAACTATAAGCATAAACCATTCACGCGTCATCACGCGACTGCACGCGGCACACAGATCGCCGTAATGGCGTGGAAACAGCCCCGGATCGGATATCGGTGGGTCCAGAGAAGAGTCTTGGCGGATGGAATTGATGATCGCCACCATCGGAGCGCGTCGACTGGATTCTGTTGGCTGTTCTTGGTTTATTAATGAGCGTTTTTAAAAATTTATTCAAAATGTTTTACCGCGGGCTCGCTCCTTCCCCCAACTGGCAGCGAACGGGGGCAGACAGGCAGATCAGGCAGAACAGAACACTAATATTTGGTTCATCGGCTTCACCAGCGAGCCGAAGAGAAGGTGCACGGATGATCTTTGCCGCTTAATTGGTCGAACCCGGTTCGATCCGGTCGATTCTTCGCCCCCTCCCCCCCCCCCGGGCCTTAAAACAATGCCTTCCCCAAATGGCCTTTCGAATGTGCGGGAGCCGTGGTGTGGCAACGGATTCAGGATCGAATGCGGCAAGAGACAGAGATGGCAACAGTCAAAGATGAATATATAATGAGGAAATTATAAACGTATAATTTCTGACCCCAAGCACACCAAACCGAACCGGAGAGAAGGAAAAAAAAAACTCCAACGAGGTGGTAATATATGCCGGAATCGGCATGCCTTTATGAAATTCAATAAACGCTCCTTTTCCCCCCAGTGTCTCTGAGTGTGTGTCCCTCAGAGAGTGCGCGCGCCCGCGATCGCCGGGGAACATTTCGAATGCGGAGTGAGATAGAGCTGTTGTCACATTTTTATAGGAAGCGCATTATTTAGCCTTTTCGTGCGAGCTTCTTCCTCTTTTTTTGGAGAAGTTTCCTGATGTTGTTTGTGGATTGTTTTATATTTCGGACCTGGTTGCCGCTGCTTCTCATCTATGGAGTGTCCCACACTTGCCCACGATCGTGCGAGGCGTGAGAAGAGTGACAGAATGTCCCATCCATCCGCTCAGCCAAAGGCAAGGAGGTGTGGGCACCTCCAGGGGGGCGAATGTTTCGGTGTGGGATTTTTATGCTTTATGCGCGAGACGGTGAGAAAAAAGGAAAATACCTAACCCGTGCCTGGGCGCATTCAAATCGCGGCAAACGGATTCGGAAGATGACACGCATTCTTTTTGAGCACGGGAGGGAAGAGCCCAAGACCCGACCCGATAAGGAGCCGAACATTCTTCACGCACAACAGTACCTCTATCGTACCCGACCCGAAAGTTCGATCTGGTCAAATTTGCCAAATATTTTAGCGTATCGGCACCCAGAGCGCTGTAAGCGTATACGGTTACGGAAGCATCTCAGTGCCGCGATTCATTTGAATATTTATCAACACTTTTCATTTCGCTCTGCTCTGCGCTTTCTTGCGTGGGAAATTGTTGGCAAGCTTTCGTTGGCGATCAGTTGTTGGGTGTTTTGTGTTACGATATGTGTGTGTGTGATCAGGCTCATAACCTAAAGAACTATGTAATATGTACCGCATTTGCGGTTTTATAGGAGTTTGTAAATTGTTGTGTTTTCTTGTATCATATCTTCATGTATTATATGGTTGAGTTAAGCTAACGAGCAAGAAATTAGGCCTGTTTCATAAATACTAAAGGCATCTTCTGACCTTTTGCCTTACATCTCTCAGTGATCCAAACACATTTTCAAGAAACCATGGTCAAAGATGATCTATTGACTCATCTGGCAAATGACGAAGCTACAACAGTTTGGAACATTCATCTAACAATGCCGTTAACTTACCAATTCTGTAGCCTGTACCGTTTCAGCACGTGTTTCCTGTAATAGAACTGTATTGACTGAATGTAGCCAAGGTCTAAACGCTCATAGATCCTAATGAAGGGTTTCATCTTTTGACAGAACTATTTTCCATTGCATATCTTCGATATCAAGGACACATCTGGTCTAACAAATCTACTTTAAATGATAGTCGGAAATTATACCTAGCTCTTGGAATTTACTCTTACCAAATCGAAGATAAATTCCGCTCTAAAGTCCCTATCGTCTGTTTTATTATCAAGTCCAATACATGGATGTTGATGGTCAATATCTCTAGTAATAAGTAACAAAACACAGCAGAAAGCTTGCATTCTTCTTCTACCCAACAGGAACCTGTACTGAACGATTCATCCATTAACAGTACATCAACTATCAAGGTTCTGCTTTAGGTCTTCATACTAATTGTTCTGTATGAAGTAATCTCTAGACGTAGTTTAGACAATCTAATGTGCCGTAGAATAATGAAGGAAAGCAGCGGGAACTTTTCACAACATATTTATACGCAAATAAAGATTATTATCCTTCATAAAAGATGCCCCAATAGACGACACTTAGAACATTTGTTCAATCCTCGCAGGCTCCACAAACAATCAAGCTAGCCCATCTAACCAATTAGTGCAAAAAGAGCCTTTGAAATGGACGGTTCCTACGATCATTCTTTTTTATACGATCACTCATAAAGATCCATCAGCGACCGGCAATAAAACATATTTGCCCCCTTTTACCACGCTATAAAGCCCAAGCGTACCAACCTCAACAATCCAAAGATGGAGATGTAATAACGCTCGTTAAGCAAGGCGGGGTAGGGGCGGGGGGAAGGGGAAGGATGGTAGTGCATTATTCTGCGAAATTGATTCGGCAGAATTGAGATTCAGCAAGCCCTCAGCATGCCAGAAAAGCAACATCTCAATACCAACCGCGTTGTGCTTGTCGCGATGCAATCGTTGCCCCGACGACTGCAATTGCGCTCCAAAACCCATGGTCGTACAAATATGGCACATTGAACATATAAACCATTCCCGCTCCGCACCGTGCTGTTCCGTTTGTTTTGATTTATCGTGGCCACTGAAAGGGGAAGGACACAGATCCACAACCAGCACACAATCAGCAGCAGCAGCAGCAAAGCGTATTATTACTTTTATTATTGTATATACATTCGAGGAAGAAGGTGGAAGAAGTTGCACCGTTCTCTGCCTGCAGCACATAATCGCAAAGCATTGTCCCCTTCTTCTGCTGCACCGGTGTCCCAGACTGCTTATCGCTATTGAGGAAGCGTTTGCAGCATAATAAGCTGCTCTCTCTCTCTCTCTCTCTCTTTCGATGGCGCTCGCTAGTGCACGTACGTACGCGGTGGCGTTGGTGGCCACCGTCTTCCTTCCATCCTTGAATTTGTATGCAACTTTTTCACTCTTTAAAGGAAGACCCTGCCACCCAACTGCAGCTGCAAACCGTTCACCCTTTTTTTCGTTTTGCCTGTCACCCACCATCCGTGCCCGTGCGCATAACCCAGACATAACCCATATCTTGCGCTAATCTTCCTTCTGCCAGTTGTCCAGCAATTGTCCAGGGCGTGCGCAGACGGCTTCGGCGGAAGCGCACTGTTGCAGTACGGTAAGTGTGCAGCACGAACGTTGGTAGCGAAGCAAAAGGCTTGGCTTTACATGACTGGTTTCCAATTTACAATGCTGCCTGTCCCCTTTACTTCCTCGACTCAACCGACGTCTCATCCAGTGGCTTATTTTCTCCTCCACCATGTATCTGTAAGTACCCACACTGGGCAGGTAAGCTACTCGAACTCCAAGGGATTTACGACACACAACAACAGCAACAACAAAAAAAAACCCCTCCAACACCATGAAGGACAAGCTGTACATATTTATGCTGCATTAAACCGTACAAATTTGTCCGGCATGGCGGTACAGATATGATCTAATGTGACAATTAATATACAGGTTGTTCTGTTCGGTTCGGTTTCGGTTTGTTTTGCACTTGTATGCATCGAGCCCGCGCGCACATCACCACTTCTGGGCGGGCTGGCCGTCGTAAATCGTCAATTTAACGCAAAGGGTTGAAGGGACCCACGGGGATTGGAGGGAGGTTTGATTCTCGCATCGCACATTCTTCAGTGCGCACATTGTCTAGCGCAAGCAAAGTTTCGCTTAATCTACATCGGGCACATTTTCATGCCGCGCGTCGGTATTAATAGATGCAAAACTTGACAAAACCACAAAATGCCACCCCGCGGTAATGCCTCCAATCCAAGTGTGCGCATGATATGCATTTTGCTGCGCCATGGATTTTGGCATTGTTTGGCCGTGCTGGGCGCGTTGGCATAACAATGCACGCACCAAAGAGGAAGGGGGGGCCGTCCCAGCAAATAATCAGATTTTATATTTATAATGTACCACGCACCCAGCAGCAACAGCAGCAGCAGCAGTAGCAACCGCCCGAAAATGCTCATCTCACGCTTGTCTGCCTCCGGGTTTTGTTTTGCGGTGGGCTTCCCTCCCCGTTGTATGGCGTCTGGGGACGCTACGTGGCCGGGCTATTGCTTATGATTATGTCGAGCATTCATCAAGCGAAGCCGGCGGTGGCGAATCCACCGAAAAACCCGCAGGATGGAGTGCGACACCGTGTCGGCGCACTATCCTCGCAGGTTCGTACGCAGACCGGGAGACGAACGGGAAGATGAATAATTTAAAGGGACGGATGAAAAATCTTTTCCCTGCTGTCCCCCCTCCCTTCTCTCTCTCACTCTCTCTCTC
>AXCO02006020.1:0-17202 GCA_000473525.2 Anopheles melas | reverse complement strand
GTTTCACACTACACCGCCCTTGGTTGTTGCTGTTTTCGTTATTTAAATCACAAATCTTCGTTGAAATTCTATAAAATAGAGCATGCACCTGTACTGGGACATGTATCATATTACGGACATAATATATATATATATATATATATATATATAGTGTGCATCTTTGGCGTTCTTTTTTTGTGTTGTCTTCTGTGCAACCGCCCGCTCTTAGCATGTAAGTTCTGTGTGCATGTGTGTGTGTGTGTGTGTGTGTGTGTGTCTGTGCGTGCGCCACAAGGATAAGATGCCAAAGCGGACCAACTATCGCAAAGCCGTAACACGGGTTCTCTCTACCCTCCCTCCCCGCTATCTCTACACCTAACGTGACTTAAAACGAGCAAGCGCGCATTAACCGCGACCGCGACTAGTGTGAGTGGTTTGGTTTGGTTTTGTGTGTTATTTGTGTGTATTCGCCCTAAATTATCTCTCTTACCATCCTTTAATCGTGTTCGCCGCAAAACATCTGAAACAACGTCCGAGGCCAAGAAACGGCAAACTACTTGCTGTGCGTGAATACATTGCTACGAACAAATACGCTCTACTTACTGTCTTACTAATTGCTCGTTGTCCATAAAAATCCTGGTTGTTTGTTGTGGTGAAGCAGCAAAGCAACAGTTCGCAATCAAGGCTCTAGCAGAAGAGCTTGTTTCATTTTGCCTTCACGCACTTTCTTACTCTAACGCCTAATAGGTGCGATTTTCCCCTCGCTTCCAGCGCATCATACATTTATACACATCTTACCAGGCATTTTATATTTTGTACGAAAGACTTATGTGGGGGTATATTGACCATGTTGCAGGAGAACCTTTCATCCATCTGCCTTCAAACCACAAATCTTTATCGTAAAGCGAATTTTGTGTTTGATTTCGACTGCTAATTCGGCTGCTGCTACTGCTGGTTACTGCTCGCGCTTCCCTGCGCATTGTTAAACTGATTGATGGCGACAATGTGCTTCTCCTCGTGGTACGTGCGCAGTATGTGTCCCAGCACCGACGACGTATCGTTATCGCTAAGCCACATGCTCATCGTGGAAGAGTTGTCCAGCATGGAGATCAGCGCTGCGCGGGAGATGAAGCAAAACCGATTCAAGCAAAGAGAGACAACTGTGACCAGAGCGTTTTCTCTACTTACCGATAAACATTTTCGGGTTTCCTAGACTAATTTGTACTTGCGGTGAACCCATCAGGACACGCAGGATTGGCGATTCCGGCGGCAAGCCATCGCACAACCCCTGCACACTTTTGGTCCGGTTTCCTAGCAACCATTCACACTAGAAAAGCGCAGAGAAAAGCAAAAGCATCAATTCACAGAAACGGCCCACAGCCTTTAGGACGGACTGTTCCCGATCCCCGGCCAAAAACTTACCGCTGCCGTTTGATTGTTTTGTGTAGCAATTAGCGCTTCGCGTACGTTTTCCTCCTCGAAACCCATCTCGGCGATGGAGCTCACCAGCTCCGGCACAGGAACGACCGTTTTCTCCGAGTACAGGCGCACTATTTCCTGCAAGGCGGCCACGTTTTCACGCTTTATCTGTGGAAAAAACGACAACCCATCCGTCTCTCGTTAAAGAAGAACCGATCGCACAGCAACATCATTGCATACCGTAAAAGGATCGCTCACATTCGCTGCCTCTTCGTTGTCGTCGCCCGCCTCGAACGCCTCCTCTTCCTCGTCCAGCGAGTTCCCGACGGATGACGGTGTAGAGGCGGATCTGCTATCACTGCCGGCGTTCGAACGTTTCCGTCCACGGTGAAGGCCGCTGCCAGTGGGGGGAACACCGCTGGGCGATTCGTTAGCCGGCGAGCCTGCACCTTGAATTTGATTCATCGTTCCAGCGGACGAGCACGCAATTGCTGCGCTCTTATCACAGTTAAACAATCGCGCCGTACTATCGTTCTGTATCAGCCAGTCCAGTGCCGCCGGGAACACATTCCTGTTGGGGGGCAGGGGGGAGAGAAGGTGTTGTGTGTTCAATTCGTTTTCTTGTGGGATGACCTGGCCCCAGGCGCTTACTTACTTGGTAATTTGTAAGGCCTGATTGATTTTGTCCAGCGAAAATCCCATCTCGAGCAACGTTTCGACCGAACTGATCTGGTGCCGTTTCCGGTTGATGAGCCGCTGCTGGAACAGGGCGATCAGCTTCTCGGCACAAGGTCCCGTCCCGTGCACGTAGGCGGACGCCCGGGACAGCGATATCATGATGCGCCGAAGGTCCTGTTGCAGCTGCAGCGAGGGAGAAAGGGAATTGTATCTCCATGGTGACGCAGTCGGTAGGCAACCATCTACTTACGTCCGATTGCAGCATGCCTAGATTGAAGTTAACGGAAGCTTGATTTATGCGGGACAGCGGTATGTGGCGCGTTGCGGCCAATATTTCCGCCGGCGTGGGACCTTTCAGGCTTTCGTCGGCCGGCGCCGCATCGATGCGCTTCGCTACTAGCAGGAATTCCTCTGAAATGAAGAAGAAAAAAAAAACGCATCAAAACGGTTCTCTTCACACTGCATATCCACGAGCCATTTACCTTCATCGTGCACGGCGTCACCGAGCAGATCGTCGTCGCGGAAGATGCGCCGATTGTGCGACCGTATCATCCGGTACCGATCGGCCAGCTCGTCCAGATCGGACGAGAAGTGAGGCATCGTAAAGGCATTGCTGGCGAACTTTTCCAGCGCGTACATCTTCAGCTGCCGGCCGGTGAGGGTGCGGGCCACCTCCACATCGACCATGCCACCCCGCGGGCTGATAATTCGCAGCGCAACGGACGGCGGTGCGGATGGGCCACCGCCTCCACCGTTCTCGTGCGTTTCCCTGCGGGATGATCTGCGAGAATGGGGGCGCGGAAAGGGAAGATGAAAATTGAAAAATTAAATTGCCGATCCGGTCCAGAATTTGGAACCCAAATTTGGATCGATTGCACCACACAGAACGCTGTAAGGATGCTGAATGCTTTTGGCTACCGTCCCTAAACATGAATATCCCAATTTATTGCTCAACCTTTCGCTCTCTCTCTCTCTCTCTCTCTTTTGCTATGCCCACACATAACAGTCCATTTTCCAGATGGTGGTTTGGGGATACGATGAATATTTAAACATCTTCACTGACCTATCGTCCACTGGCGAGGCGAACGAACGCGCTGATGTGCGCGCTGACTCACACGGTGTGGTTCACCCCCAAAGCCGAAACGGGGATCCAATCAATAAACAAACCACTTACCTGCTCTTTTTACCGAACCACCATCGGAATATCTTATCCATTACCGCGTATTTTTAACCCGCAACCTTCGCTGCCCACTTACCTCGAGCGCCATGTTCCGCTGGTCGATGGCGACGGTTGCTGCGATAAGTGATGGTGATGCGGCCCCTTCGACGTACGTTGCCCGTGGCGATGCTTGTGGCCGTGGTGACGTGATGGGGTGCCAGTAGCAGAAGCAGCACCAGCAGCTGCTGCCACCGGCCGGTGCACGGGCGAAACGTTCGTACCGGGTGTCGTCGTGCCGGACGACGATGGTTCCGGACCGGTGCTGGACGACGCCGAGCTGCAGCTGGACGTGCCGTCGCCGAGACCGCGTGGTTGCGTCGCGGACTTACGCGACTGCTGCCAGCGGGCACGCCGTTCGGCAAACTTTTCACGCATCCAGGGTATCATTCTGCACCGACACTGGGTGGCCGTACCGTTGCCCCGGGATGGCACTCCGACGATCAATACTGGCAATCTGGCAGTGCTGCTGCTGCTACGGCTCCTGGCTGGGGATCTAGGTCAAGCGCCATCCCGTCGCAATTATTTAATTACCATTTTGCACACTCACACACACACTACGGTCGTATTTAACCACGCCAAGGATTCATGGGTCCGGTACGAAGTGATGTCCTGCCGCGGGCGCAGCTGTGAGGTAGGTAGTGGTACAGCTTTGAACTGATTTTCGGAACGCCAGTAGGAGTGTTGCGTACGGCAACGGAACTGTGCGGACGAATCTCGCGTTGTCGCGATTTCTATTGATCTAATTGTGCTGCTTGTGGCGTTTTTTTTTCTCCGCCTGCCCCGTTGACAGGACACTTTACAGCGTGCGAAGAAAGGGGGGAAGGTGCGAGGGATAACTTTGGTTTATGTTTTGGTTCTTGCGCGATAGCCACACGCGGATTCAGGCGCAAACAACCACGGAGCACTGTGGGCTGCAATGCGGTCGTTTTCGGTTGACGTTAGAATTGTATCTTTTTTTTTTTTTTGAAAACAGGAGGGTTGATGTTTAAAATTAAAATAAAATTGGTGTATAAAAAATGTGGATTAAGTATAGATTTGCTGATATTAGAACTACAATATAGAAAAAAGTCACAAATGCGAGACCAAACGAAAATCAGTCAAATGTATGCGATTGATTAAATCCTGCTTGAACAGAAGAACTCCTCTTGAAGGCCGTCAGCTAACACTCAACAATAAGAGTTGGATAAGAAAACTAGAAAAGTGTTTAATAAAATATTGCATTTGCTATTTAATCGTCCGAACAACCTATTAAGTGAATGCGTAAGGATGTTTAGAGAAGTAAGTGGCTTTTTGGGATATTAACCGTGCAATTTAATTTACTCAGATGTTGAGCAAGGATTGTTGGTGATTTGAATTTTGAATGATAGTATTTCCTTGCGAATTGATTTTTGGTACAAATATAGCTAAGTAAAGCATTTATTCTTCTTCTGTTTAGCGAGAAAGGATGCAGCATTGTCTGTAGATTATGGGTTTTCTCATCTTCGAAACGATAACAAATGCATCATCAAAGACATTCAAGCACCGAGCAAAAAAAAAAACGTCGTAAATCATTGTGTGTTTTTTTTTGAAGTTTTATTCCTTCCCTTCTCTCGCAAGGATTCCTCCTTTTTCACGTACACAAGGCTTCACAGTACAGTTACGCCTCTTCACTGCCCCCAAGGAGATGATGACGCACGATGTTTTGTTGCTCTTTTTCCTAGGTTGGTGCGATGCTCGACAATGCTACGACGAGGAACGGATCGTAGCACTGACAACCGGCGATCTATTTGCCACCAACAAGCTATCATCACCCCTTCGCCTCCTCCTCCATCGTTACCAACGCACAGCACACAAACACTGACACACCACAGAGCGCCACCGTTTGTCACTGCTTACTTGGATTTCTTGTTCTTGATCTTCTTAAGGTAGAATTCAAGCTCCTTGCCCTCCAGGATGTAACCGTCGGCACGTCCAACTTGTCCAGGGCGGGAAGAGATGCAAGCTGTGAAAAAAGGGGACGAAAGGGTGGACACCACCGTTAGTATGTTTCCCGCTTGTGTTTGTGGGATTTAAAACTCGGTTCGTGTGCTGTTCCATTCGCGAAAGGGATGGCATTATCATCAGAGTAACTATGACGGTGATGGATCATTTCCCACTGTTGCCAGCACAGGCGGCTCAAAACGAGCGTGCCAACTGGTAAGATCTACGCCGAGGCGTAGACGTGAGTCTCATCTAGTTTAACATCATTGAAAAAACAAGCACATTCCAACACGAAACGAACCGCCAATTGCACACAACCCACCGAATCGGCCATCGAATATCACAGTATACATACCGAGCAGACGACCAGCGTTGAACTGTTCCTCCACTGCAGGATCGATCTTGGCGTTCTTCTGGCGCTTGACGTACTTCCGCAGGTTGCTCTTGCTGCGCTTCTTGGTCAACACATCCTCCTCGCCGGCCTTCAGCTCGCGCTTCTTGCCAAGCGGCAGCAGGTAGTGGCTCTCGTACCACTGACGGAAGGGCGACGCATCGATCACGATGATCGCGTTCTTCACCAGCGTCTTGGTACGGATCAGCTCGTTGTTCGACGCGTTGTACACGACGTCGATGATACGTGCCTTGCGGGCCATACCTTCCGATCCCCAGGCGAAGTTGCCCGAGTCCAGGCGGAGGGCACGGAACTTCCTGTTACCACCACGGGTACGCACGAAGTGGACACGAGTTGCACCAATCTAAAAGACACATACACGGAACACAAGAACACATGAATTATGGCGCTGTCCTAGTGCAGAGATGCAAGGAAAAGGGCATGTGTGCACCACTTACCTTGGTGTTGGCGGCCGGGCGTCCTAACTCATACTTCCTCTTCTTGCGGATGGCGGCCTTCTTGCCACCAGTGGCTCGCCTCTTATGATAGCTATCGCGGCTAATACCTAAAATTGACAGTCGGGAAACGGAAGAAAAAGGAAGTTAATTACCATTTCACCACCCGAGCACACTACGATACACCCGCCAGCGGTCCCCGCGGTACGGCATGCGACAGATGCAGCCGCATACATGAGACCTCCCCCCATAACACAAATACATCGGAAAACGTGGACTTTTGTAGCGATGAAAAACACTGCACAAACCATTCGTTTTCACTCCGTTTCACTCACTTCGGGTGCTACGCTACGTTTCGAGCCTTTGGCCAGCAAGCCGCACACTTTTCCGATGCATTTTGGTTCAGTTTTGGGCTCATTTTCGATGGACACGGATAGGCGCCGACTTACCCATTTTGATGTGTTGATCGGGAAAGAAAGAGCTACACCGGAAGAGCTATAGTGGCAAGCTTGGCGTTTGACGTTTGACATAACATCGCCCGGCGCTGCCAACATGAACGTGCCGGTGCTGTCAAGTTGACGGTTGGCGATGAAAACTGGTCTAAATTTAGCGTTTGAATTTGTTTGTACCGTTGAAAAATGTGACGGCGCAGACTCATTCAAATTTATTTGATTTTTGATATTTAAAGAAGTGTTTGTGTTTGGAAATGTTTTTGTATTGTATAAGACTGTGAGATCGCCTAACGAGTCATATAGGTCGTCGCTATAACGGTACACCTCAATGGTCAAACTACACATATGGTGCCAAATATTGTTTTAAGCATCTTCCTCCCGAACGTGGCTAAGAGGGTTTAGTACGATTTTGGGCAGCGAGCAATGATACTTTAATGGTGCGATATAGTTTTAAGTTCCTTCTTTGCGACAGATTATTTTTAATGCGAACTGTTTATTCAGCTGCTGACCTTTGACCCTGCTACTGACCTTTGATAGGGTAAATCCTGGACGACTTTACAAGTACGAGCACTTATATTGTTTACATTGTTAATTGGGGATAATTGTCCGCCTTACAGTTCGCCTTAAGAGCTTACAATATTCTTATCCTACACCTAAACCTAACCCTAACCTGACGAGACATAAATCAACACAGAGCCTGTACTAGGAAGGAGGAAAGGAAGAAGATTGAATAGATTATAAGCATAGATAACGGAAGGAGGCCAAGGAAGAGTTGAAGTGAAATATGTGGTACAGGCTGTTGGAGCGACGAAAAGGCACAATAAACGGATCGTTTGAGCCATATTGAGTGCGCCTCGGAAGACCAGCTTGGAAGACCAGCACCTAACCGTAGATCAGCACCTAACCGTACGCAGATCTAGATTTGGTAGTTGAACCACTGATGGTGCCACTATCACTTTGGTCGTTGTCCTTTGGGCCTTTGGTGGTAGCAAAAGACCCTGAGAGGTTTCCAATCACCTTCAATTGGCAAGAGACATCGGTTATAGTTATAGACATATGTTATAACCTTATCAGTTGCGCCAGACTCTGAAGAGATGGTACGTGGCTACCACCTTTTCTAGGATCTGCCGCATGGTGAATATATGCTCAGAGGTTGATTTTCCAGTACCGAATCCTCTTTGGTAGTTTCCGATTATCTTTACGACGTGAGGGACATGTCGTTCCTGGATGATCCGGCAATATATTTTATATGCGGTTGTTGCAGTCCATCCTGCTTGTATATGGGGTAGATGGTTCCAGGATTCCAATCACAAGGCAACCGATTCGCTATCCAATACCACAGCAGCAACCATTTCGGGGAAATTACATACACGTAAGAAAGAATCACAACAACGCAACGAATATGTTCCATACAATAACGTTTATTGTTGTTTATTGTGTAACTGTGTGTCTATTTATAGGTTTGTTTTACTTCTCTTTTTCACTCTCTCTCTCTCTCTCTCAGCTATTTTCATTCAATTAATTGGCCTGCGCTGAGTGAACATATACTATTATATCTCTTTTTCTCTCTTTTACCCATTGTCTCTTCGTTACATTTACCAATCTGTTTTTCGTATTTAGATGTACAGAGGCTTTAGTTTTGAAGTTTATTCTTACACTTTCGTTCTTTCAGTTACCAGTTTTCCAGCCGGAATCGATCTAAAATTATTCAAAATCGTGCAGTTACACCAAATACGACTCATTATTGCGAAAGAAGAGAGGAAAACTACAAAAAAAAAACAAAATCCTAGGGAACAGAAACAATATGCTGTGTGAAGAACAAATAGTATTATGTATGTGGTTCAAAAAAATTATAATCACCTATCGCTTGTTTTTTTCGTGGTAAATGTCTCTCTTTTTCTGTCGTTGTCGTTATTTAACGCTACAATCACATATTCAGCTTTAGTTTTCTCTCTCCCTCTCTCTCTTGCTCGTTTTCTCTGTGTACGTCTTATACTTTCGAGGTTATAATATACCTTTAATGTCTAACTTTTATAAAGTTTCAAATCCGATAAAATGATTCAAGACTGATTGTTGTTGTTTTTGTGGTTGTTGTAAAACTGACTATAACTAACAATCATAACAAAAACTTTAAGCATAAAAATTGAATAAAACAGAAAAAAATATGGTGATGACATACATGCTAAGCATTGTGTGTGTGTGTGTGTGTATGAGGAGAAAGGGGGGAGGGATTGATTAGCGAACAGAAACGGATCAGGACAAAACGTAGTACCGGCGAGTAATCTGTACGAAACACACATCTTTTAAAATAACACAGCACTACCGAAAGAGTGATACCTTCCAGAGTCTTTTTAACAGTTAAATAGATCCAAAGGATTGTTCCATGTGCAATCGAATCTTAGATGGAAACCGCTTTCTGTGGGAGCTTAAGGCAAAAGCACTAACTATCTCATAGCAACTAGTCAAACACAGTGAAACAAAGCAAAAAAAGCAGCATTTCTAAATGAATTTGCTGTAGTACAATGCTAACGGTTTAAATTATAAGACGCATCTCGTATATGTACTGTTGTCTAATAATATAAAACATACACACACACGCACTTGGGGCGAGATGACTCTGTTCCATTGCTGTATGCAAAGCCCGCTAATAAGCTAGCTTCCGTCACGTACATGCGCTGCTTCCATGCTTCGATTATATGTCTTTTGCTAGTGTTTGTTTGTTCTGGTCCTGCAATTTCCATTCCACTGAGCCACCGCATCGCATCGTCTAATATAATAACAAATCTATAATATGAATCTGTATTGTACCTCCCTTTGGCGCTGATTTCCTTCCCCTGCTCTCACCATTATTGGCCCGTTCTCGCTTTTGCACACAGCGCGGACTTTGTTTTGTTTCTTTTACTTCCTGTATTCCGGTTGTTACTATATCATAATCTCTTTTGAATAGTGTTCTTGCCTTTTCATGCTTATGCAGCAACAAATATTTATCCAACATTTCGCTTTTCTTCTCTCGCTGCCCGCTCTTTCTCTGTGTAATAAATGTTTCAAGTTATAAAAATAGAAGTCTATTTTCCGTTACTGATTTGATTTGCATATACCTCCCTCCTAGAGCAAGACAAACGTAAAGTGTGTATCTATAATGAATATATGTATGTGTGAGTGTAAGTTTGTGTGTGTGTGTTTGACTATCAGCGATAGAAATTTAATTCGTTTTATTCTATTCTAATTATTTACCTTTTTTCATTCTATTTAGATGCACGTTACATAGATAACATGCTAAAGTGTTGTTTTCCATTTCATCTTAAGTCCGCTTTTTTTACTTAAATTTCAACATTACACAATTTAAACCATGGCCAATCGGTGGCGAGGATTATTCCGAATTGGGGGTTGGCGATGGTCTAGCAGCGGCGAAGGTTTCAAAACAAGCAGCGCTACACATTCAATGCACATAGAATAGTTGGAAACAGTTGCATCTAATCCACGCTGCCCCCGCTCCACTCCAAAAACTCGGCCACAGCGGTATTGGCGCAGTTATTACGGAGTAGGATACGTAAAATAGAACCAAAAAAAACGCAAAAAAACCCTCACATCATTGCTGTACAGGTATTTTACAATGAAACGCATCTCCTCTAAAACAACTCAATCTACAACGACTATAACACAGAAATGCCGTAACATTTGCTACCCAACACATTGACGGGCTAAGAGGTGGATCAGTGATCGATCGTTTGTCAGCTGCCCGCATACAACTGTTTATACACAGGTGAGAGGCAATGTGACCGATCGACACATCACCTTTTTGTCATAGCAAAACAAGTGGTATGAAAACATATACAGCACTTCCAGGGCTGCATACACGCACATAAGACGATGGTTCGGACGCGCAGGAAATGCGCACTTCTGACGCACCGTGCGCGCATAGACGAATCGTCTAAGTTGGTTTCCGCTTGGCTAGCGCCACGGTCCCAATGCAAACACAGGCACAGACTACGACGCAACGTTCGCAACAGCGGTTCTCGCAATAAGCAGAATAAAGAGAATAGATGTATATGGACCAACCAATGCCCGTAAAGGTGTGTATATGTAGATTGTTGGTGGTAGTTTTCACATGTTTCATGTTTGTTTGTTTTTCACAGCATTTGCCTTATAAGTTTTAAAAATCCATTTGTCATGATTTTCTCGGTGGTGTAGGCGGTGGTGCTCGTACAGCTTCTTTGCGAATGTTCTCATATACTGCAAATGGAAAGAAGAATGAAATTAAGATTACAATTATGTTGTGGGGGATACAGTATCACGATTAGGTAGCTTTGCTGCGATCGTTTAACCTGATAGTGAGTTATTTAGATCGTTCACAGTTCTCGGTAATGGCAACTGCGAATCCGATGTCGACCTGAAACAAATACACACAAAAGTGGGTCAGTAATGCGCGGTGCAGGGAGTATGATAACATAATTAACACTTAAAACTAATAAGTAAGTAACGCAACACTAGAAAACAACGAAATGAAAATGATCTACAAACAAAAACACCATATCGCAAGACATGCCTTGTAATTGCATGGGGCAAACCTAAACTCAATCATATTTTACTTCAATCACAGCAAAAAGTAGCATAAAATACAAAAACAAAAAAAAGGAACACAAAACCACGGCCAATTACAGCAAGAACACACAGTTGTAACGCAATTATACCTAATCGTGTGGTTGTGCTGCATACGATTGTTCTGCAAGTCTTGTCTTGTGTTTAAGCTTAATGTTGACAGCGATGGGAGTAGCTGGGTTCGCTGCAGATCATTCGAGTCGCATGCATATCTGCTCGTACACGTGGGATAGTAAAGTGGGATCAGTACGGAAGACGGTTAAACATTAAATTTGCAATGTAATTAGAGTACGAGCGCTCAGCGCACTCGCGTAGCTTTTTTAATCTACCAGATATGGAAAAGGGTGGAAAGAGTACGGATACAGACAGTGAAAAGGCCAAAACAATCGAGAAGAGTCCATCTTACAGTAAGTAGTGTAACAGTAAGTAGTATCTTACAGTAAGTAGTGTAACAGTAAGTAGTATCTTACAGTAAGCAGTGTAACACATCGTAACAAAACGTACAAGCAGTAACTTATTGTTCTAATGATGTCTTTAAAGTTTAGTTCCAAATGAATAAAGGCCGTCTTTCTTTCATCTCATGTGAATTGTAATTAAATATCCGATCTTAGTAAGGTTCAATTTTACACTCGACAAAACATATGCTCTTTTACATGCCTTACTGGACCATCCAGCAACGGAGGAAGCAATACCAACGCACAGAAAAGCATTTCATCTTCCGAAGCATTTTTCCGCTCTTCCTTTCGGATGCAACTGCGCTTGACTTTAGCTGCAACGCTTGATTTGGAGCCCAAAGCTATGGAAACATCTTAGCGCTAGAAACTGTACAGAGAGCAAAGCCAACATCACAAAGGTGCACATAATCTTATCGTGACAGAGACGCTTCCCTAAACCTTCTCGTTACTTGAATTACTAGGAGCAATACCATAGCTAATGATACACTTTATTGTACATGTACATTAACACCAATGTACACCATTTAACGTGCTGCTGTAGAGCTCAGCTCGGCTTCAATGTGTTTATTCTAATTTGCTTTCCGATTTTGTTACCATCAGTTGCCGCATTTATCCAAACAAAAGATAGAAGAAAAAACACGTAATCCCATTTTCTCAATCTCTATCTCACACAAGCGACCACATGTTTACCCCGTTCTATCTTTAAACACTCACACACTGTTTTAATCGTGCAATTAGTTATGGAAAGCAAAAACAAATCCGCAACACTAAGGTATACAGAGCAGGAGTGCGATGGATAGAGACAAAAAAAGGAAAGCATTTAAATTACTATAGTAGTAGCAGTAGTATCACAACGATGGTGTACAAGCCAACACTCGCAACACGAGAACGAATTTTGCGTAGCACGAACAATGTACAACAATTTACAACTATATTCCCCTGCGCTTCTTTTCCGCTGTGCTCTGGCCGCGATCTGGTCGATCCCTATGCGTCATGCCGTTCGCTCCAACTGATCCCTTGATCCCTTTCCCTGGTCTCCTAATGCATTGTTGCCCTCACATCCTGCACTGTTTTAGCATGGCCACCCGATAGAGAAATGATCGATGAACGAGCAGAGCAAGGTAGCAACAACAACAACAACAACAACAGGGGCCGTCGTGAAGACCGTTCTTTTAACCGTTTATGGTGCAAACGTAGTAGCTCGTTCTTTCAGGGAGGGAGGTTTTGGATGGGATCGGATGGAGGATATGCAAACACGCGCTCTAGGTTACGGCTACACAGACGGACACGTGGGTCAGGTGGAGGTACGTAGAGGGGGGGGGGGGACAGCGTAACGCTAAGTTAGTTTCGAAAGCGCTTAAACAGTTACTTTAGACATAGATTTCGTCGACGTACTTAATGTTGGTGTACTCGCGGCCCACCTGCAGGCTCTGCTGCTCGGCCTGCTTCCGCTGCAGCAGCGTCTGGATGTAGTGCTGGACGGCGAAGTAGACGAACTTGTATTGAGCTTCCGTTTGCACCATGCCGGAACGCTGCGAGCGCACCATCTGAATTGTCCGCTGAATGTCAATCTCACACTCGTGACCTAAAAACAAAAACCGGAGCGTGTGTTAAAAGGATGGGCATTTCGGGAAGCGCTGTGAAGCTCCTACCTTGACGCAGAATCTGATCCAAAATCATATCGATCACGATAAACGTGCCCGTCCGCCCGATGCCAGCCGAACAGTGCACACAAATGGGACCCTAAAATGAGCAAGCAAACACGTAAGCTTCCAATCCAATCGTGCTATTGTCGTCGTGCTGCACTTACCGGCATCAAACCCTCCAGCTGCAGCTGGGCCTGGCGCGTGTTCACGTCCTGCAGGAAGTTGAGCACGCAGCCCGGATCCGCCGGTACGCCGTGGTCGGGCCACACCTGGAAGTGGTACTGGTAGATTTTGCGATCCTCCTGCCCGCGCCAGGACAGCAGAAACTCGCGCAGCGTGTAGTCGGCGGTGCTCGTCTCGCTCAGGCACCGGACCCGGGCGTGGCCCCACTCCTTGCTCTGCTGCGGATCGGGCCAATACTTTTCGCACTTCTTCTTGCCCCGCTCCATCTCTTTGGTTGTCATGACGATGACGCGCGTGTTCTCCTGCCAGATCATGTTCCAGAAGTCCTGTATCGTGTTGGTCAGGCAGCCCTGCGTCGCGATGTACGTCTTGAACATGTCCTTCTCGTCCCGCTTGTGGGGCGATTGTTGCTGCAGCTGCATGCGCGAGGTGATCGACTCGTTGCGTTTATGCTTCATCTGTAACGGTAATTCGATGATAAACAGCACCGCACATTATTATCGATGTCGAGGCAGGGGAAAATAAAGGAAAAGTCTCCAACGTCCTACCTCGCTGGTGGCCTTCAGGGAGCACTGGGAGCAGGGTTTGTTGAGCAGCTGACAGCTGGAGCAGTTTTTCGTCGGCGCCATCGAACCGGCACTGTAGCCCAGGGACGCACTGTTACCGTTGGTGCCATTGTTATTGGTGGCGTTCGGCTGCGAGAACCCGTTGTTCAGCGCCGAACCCGCCGACTGGGCCAGGTTCTCGGACGACGAGCTCATGTCGTTCTGTTCCGCCTCCGTCGGTTGGCGAATGTAGTTGGCATTAATGTAGTCCGCGCCCGGCACCGTGCTGTCCACGTCTTTCAGCTTCACGCGCGTGTGGTCAACTGGAGGGTGGGAGAAAAAGGAAGGATTTATTAACGGAATGCTTCCGCAAAAGAATTCTACTCGGTGCGAATAATTAAATGTCGTTATACTGCTGAAGGGAAGTGTTAACTTTCCACCGCTCGGCAGTAGTAGCAGCGAGCAGTCGTGGATGGTAAACATGAACCGTTTCTCTCACCCACGTTAAGCTGGTGGCGTGTGCATCAGGATGAATAAAACGACAAGGCAAGAATGTGGACGTTGGGCGCTCAATAATTGCGCGGAATCGTCGCTTCGACGCCGGAAATTGTCAGCGTGAAGGGGTACAGATATATTTGCAGCCAATGTTGTCGCAAAAGAAACAGGTTCTTATGTTCCCTAGCCCGGCAACACCCTCCTCCGATCTGCTCAAGGCAGAATAATTCCCCGACAGTGATGTGTGTGCGCGCTCACAAGACATTTGTATTTGTTAATAATCATTCGTCTGTCGAGCGCCGTTATTCATTTGCGTAAAAAGGCGCAAAACGTGAAAGAGTACCACTTAATAATGTGTTGCTTGTAACTGAACAAAACAGACATAAGATAGTATATAAAAGTTAGAAAAGGACGAGGGTGGGTGATGTATTTTCTCTCTTTATAAATAGTATTTCACTTGTCTCTCTGTGTTCCACCAGAGCGTGATTGAATGCAAATTTTCTAACAAAGTTTCCGGAATCAGTAAAATTCGCGCTTTTGTTTCCGGGTTCAAACCAGATTTGAACACGCACAACCTGTGACGCGTTAGACCAAGGCCCTTACCTTAGAACCAAGAGACAGTCTCATCCAGCCAATGATTAAACTTAACTAGTATTTTGCGATCGCATTTCGTGTTATCCCGCTCAATATGTTATCTTCTCCGTATTATCTGGTTGTACGATAGCATCATAAACAATCAACTGGTAATTGATCCTGTATCTTCGATTAGTTACCGGTGCTGAACTGCTTTAAACACTGGTTATATGTTACACGTGTACAGAAGCAAAAACTGTTCAATAATTGGTTACATGTACCGGACACTTACATTAAAAAACATGTTTCCTGGTACCAAGCAATCTTTCTAAACTCTCTCCCTCTCTGTTTCTAGCAACAACAAAAACCTCGATTTTGAGATAAACGAAATACAACCTCACATTCCGTGTCAAGTTTTCTCTCCAATGTAGAAATTCAAGAGAACACATCTCTCGCCTTTCGACCGAAAAAAAAACAACAAACAATTCAATTTCACAACAATCAACCTGTGTTTCGGTTGTTCATCGTTCTGTTGTTTAACAACTTTCAAATCTGCATTTGCATCTGCACCTGACCCTCTCGTGCCACCCCCATATTGTTTAACGATTCCTATTCTCATTGTGATGCTAAAACACGACAGACGATGATGATGATGATGGAGCTTGATTGGCAATCTAATTATCGCACCTCGACGACCGCTGCCCGGAGATGGAAGAAACAGTTTGCCGTGAAATGAAAACCACTTGCAAACCACTGTATGTTTTCCCCAACCCTTTTCCCCCGTGTGTGTGCGTGTGTGTGTGTCTCAGTTCTCAGTTGACCGACATTTACGTAACGTATGTCAACCTTTCGTTGTTTGCTCCAGTTACCCGGCCATTTGCGACAAAACACATGTGTGACAAACGTCAGGCAGTCAAGGGTTCTCGAGTGTTTTAACGTGTGTGTGTGTGTGTATGTATGGAGAGGCCACTTAAAGTTCTGATTGTTATCCGTCCACTTTTCAGTGCTGATTGGAGGCGGCCGCTGAATGGGCTCCAGCAGACGGTTTTCGTTGCAACCAATTTTACCTAATCATCATTCACAATAATCGATCGAGCACGTTGCATTGGAGGAGGTTGGATGGGCTATTCCTGTCTGTTGTCACTGCTCTAACAACAACAGCAACAACAACAGCAACAACCTTGACCATACCCGTGACCTTCCGAGAGGATAATGCGACAATCGATTGCGCACACAGAAGAGGATGCCCTAGCGCGCTCCTCTTTACCAAAATAAAAAGAATTACACCTCAAAAGCTTACGGTGGTGATGATGATGATGATCAAGAGAGAGTACTGTCGACGACACTATTGCATATTTCATAGTGCACAAAGCGCACCTTCCTTCTCCTTACTGATTCTTCCGCGGCAACCACGGCCGCCCTTGAACGGATGCCATGTTTTGCAAAATATGAAAAACCGCTTCGACCGATTGCTTCCTGATTCACACGCCGGCAGTCGACATAGAGAGGCGCGCGCGCGCTCTCGTCGATTATGTTGCACTTGAGCGAATTTGTTCACACGATCCTACTACACACTGGACGGTGTTTAGATTCGGTATGCCGATCATTAGCATTCCCGCGCACGCTTGCAATTAAGTATCGCGATACCGTTGCATCCAAACGCGATGCTTTTTGTCCGGCCGAGAGTGAGCGGGGTGGGCGCGATAGATTGAAATATTGGCATTTTATCTGTATGTAAATAGCGAGCAGCCCGCATACGTAGTCACAGATCCTTCACGAGGCCCGCGAGGGAGGGTTACCCTCTTCCGCGTACATTTGGTGCCGCGGCGTGGTGGCGGATCGCGCACTCTCGCGTATATGGTCATGCCAGGACCGGTTGGCTGGATGCCTTTTTGCGACGTCGAGCGACCGGAACCGGAGGGATTCTTCAGGGGGGGAAGGGAAGGGCGATACCTGGCGTCAACTTTTCAAAGATGCCTGTTATATCTGCCCCACTACACTAACACGCATCACACGCGAGGCAGCAGAGCGAGCGAGCGAGCGAGCGAGCGAGTCGTCACACACAAACGATCGTCAGGTTTGTAATTCTGCGGAGGTTGCGGCTGCGTGGGTCTCCGTCTCCGATGGTGTGTTTTGATTCAACATTTAGGACCC
>KI920862.1:8598-22785 GCA_000473525.2 Anopheles melas | reverse complement strand
TCCATTGTCCTTCCACACATACGGGGCCAAGTATCCTTCTGAGCATCTTCCTCTGGAACACGGCTAAGAGGGTTTCGTCAGATTTGGACAGTGTCCATGTCCCAAAGGTGTACGTGAATTCTGGTATTACACAGGTATAGTCTGTATAGTACCAGCTTCGTCCGTCAGCTTCATGTCACAAAGGCGTATGTGAATTCTGGTACTATACAGGTATAGTCTGTATAGTACCAGCTTCGTCCGTCAGCTTCATGTCACAAAGGCGTATGTGAATTCTGGTACTATACAGGTATAGTCTGTATAGTACCAGCTTCGTCCGTCAGCTTCATGTCACAAAGGCGTATGTGAATTCTGGTACTATACAGGTATAGTCTGTATAGTACCAGCTTCGTCCGTCGCGACAGGCTCTTTGAGGTGAACAGATTTTACAGGCTGTAGAATGATCGGTTGGCAACTAACATCCTTGCGCGCAACTTAGCTACCATGTAATTGTCGTTGGGTCTTTGACCTTTGACCTGAGATAGATTAATTCTGGGACGACTTCACCTATCTGTACGTCACGCCTACGTAAGTTTGGATTTGTTGTTGGTAGGGTCGCTGATGTTGCCACCATCAGTTTGGCCTTTGCCTCGTTTATCTGCTATCTGAGGTTCTCTGCCGCCTGCTCGATCTCTTGGTAGGCTTTTGCTACATAGGAGAACCGCAGACCAACGATGTCTATATCATCATCAGGATCTGGATTGACTTATAGAACACGGTTCCCACAGTCTCGGGTGGCTCTCTTTAGCACCAAGTTGAATTACACAGTCTTATGTATGCACCCCTGTGTTTATTCATGAACTTTTTTTATTTAAATGAGTCACTAATACAACAATGAGTCAACAATAATTCACATTGAATGAGAAGTCTGAAATATTTATTTCTGGCAATAATTCGGTGATAACAAATAAGCGTTGCTGGAGGATCGTTGGCCGATAACGGACTGAAGATCTTCGCCGATCAATGTTCACACGCTGCACTGATCTTGCTTTGATGAGCTGTAAAACATGGCATATGGTGCATAGTAGTGATTTTAGTGTCAACGGACTGAAGATCTTCGCCGATCAATGTTCACACGCTGCACTGATCTTGCTTTGATGAGCTGTAAAACATGGCAAAAATAAATAGATAACTTTTCCAACTCAAGTAGACCACCGACCATGTGGGACCTTCCTTCGCTACAAACGCTACAAAAATACTTCCAAATATTAGAAGCAATGTTAACTGGAAGCAGCTAATGTTTTTTGCCCAACATTTTGGTGTTAGTGTACAATTTCTTTGGTAACTGTAAACCTTACAGAGAATCTCATCCCATTCCGCTGTTAGCCGTACAACCGTATGGAGAAAGGTGCATGTGTGGAAGAGTTGTGGTGCATAGTAGTGATTTTAGTGTCCTACATTAACCTTTCCTTTTCAGACCAATTTAAATGGATTTGATTTTGTTTTGTTCGGAGAAAGAAGAAAGCCAATTAGCGATCTGCCAATTGCGTTACCTGTCCATATCCCTATCACTAATGACGTAGATTTTCGAGCTAAAGGCAGCATCGACCGCCGCTTTACCATCCGGGCTGGACGCGTCCGTCGGTATCTCACTGGGCGTAGTGGCGGAATCTTGCTTCTTGGTCCTACGGCACAGTTTGATAATGTTTTTGTTCGAAAGATATAGTAAGGTGCCAATCACAAAGATAATACCGACTACTACTATTGGAATAATTACAAACAGCTGCGTGTCCTTGGCGAGCGAGTGCGTCGGTGGTGGCAACGGGGAGTCATCGCCCTCGTCCTGCAGGGTAGCTGCCTTGGTCGGATCGGTACGCCACCAGTTCCAAACGCCACCGAATTTGGACGGATCGGCTTCTGGATCGTGCGGCCGGTTGCGTGGTTTAGCAGCCCGAAGCCGGTACAGCTCCAGCCGGTTGCGTATTTCACGCAGCCGTTTTGGATATTCATCCGAGATGTCGTGCATTTCGCACGGATCGTTGATTATGTCGAACAGGCACGGTTTCACCAGCGGATTGCAGGGTTTGGTTGCAATTGAGTTCCCACAATTGACTGTCGCGTGGCGGCGTAGGTAGGAGATAAGCTTCTCATCCAACCGGCCTGCACGGGCTATCCGGGTGGCCATGATACTGCTGAGATACTGATCGTCGTCGGGTAGCTGATCTAGTGGATCCGTCTCACCGTACCACGCATCGTTCATCCCGTTCAGTGTCGTGCCGTTGATGTACTTAAACCCGTTCTCCGTGTAGCTGGTGTAGCCGAATATTTCGTCCAGATTGTTCATCAGCCTCTGGCGCGGATTGCCCGTACCGTACGCAAGTGCTTCCCACTGGTCGATGCCATCGATATCGCTGAAGGAACTGTTGCCCATGGCAATGCCGGCGGCAGAAGCGAGCGTTGGCAGCCAGTCGGAGATGTGGAACCATTGGTTCGAGACGCGCTGCGTATCCTTTAACAGTGGGCTCCAGATGAGTGCTGCGGTCCGTACCGCACCTTCCCAGGGGGAGTGTTTTTGCTGCCAAATTGGAAAAAAATCACTATTAAGATTTGTAGTTCCTAGAGAGACTTACATTAGACACTTACACCACGGAAGGGATAGTTCGAGCCGGTGTTGCTGTGCATGCCGCGCGTAACCCCTCCATTATCGCTCAGAAACACAATGATCGAGTTGTCGAGCATACCGTTCGCTCGCAGGCTCTCATACACGGCGCCGACACTGTCGTCCAGCTTCGACATCATGGCAGCGTACGTGCGACGATCGCTGTTGCGGATGTACGCAAAACGATCGATCGTTTCCTGCGGTGCTTGCAGCGGATCATCATCGTTGCCCGCGTGCGGTGCCAGATGATTCATTACCAGCAGCATCGGCTGACCGCTCTTGCCATGCTGGGCGATGATGTCTCGCGCGGCCGAGGTGAAATAGTCCGTCGCGTACGTCCCGTTGGCGGCATAGTTGACGGATTGATTCTGGCGCATATCGTAGCCTTCGAAGGTACCCTGTGGATATGGAGCGCGTGGAGAGCGCGGGAAGAAAACAATTATACCATTCTTGTTCACGTTGCATAGCAATCGGCCCGGAACTGGTGGGAGTAAGCTTTATTGTGGGATCTTCTGTTTGTGCAATGATAACGGTGACGCGAGGCACCGGTCGTAGCAATAGCCAGTGACTTGCCAGCTGCAAAAGGTGTGCTTTATTATACCAATCTCGTTCTTGGTTTGTGTGCCGTCTACCAAACAAGTTGTGAACATTGTTTTGCAGAAAAAGGGGCAAAAAATGCAAAACAAAACAGCAACCAAAAAACATATGTTCCAGAGATGCAAACAAATTAGCGTTTTGAATCGTTTAACCTTGAGGTTAAACATCCCTCGATGTAGCAAAAACAAAATGACCGTTCAACTAGTTTTGTATCCGGCCACTGATTCGACGTCGATAGCCACAGGACTCCTGTGACAGGAGGTTGAATGAAAGAGCATTTATCTGTTCTAGACACCGTATTTTTTGCCTAATGTCAAATTATAGACCAAACCCAAGCAAACAGATGGGGCAGAATTTGTTTTTTTACACCTTGATCTCCTTGAAACAGATTGTGTGCATTTGTTGTGTGTGTTTTGTGACAAAGTCAGTGGCTCCCAAGCTTTGTGTAATGAGCACCTATTTTAGGAAATTATATTTTACGTCCTAATTTATTATAGGCCGGCCTCGTAGTCTAGTCGTCAACACGTACGACTTAACAACATGCCCGTCATGGGTTCGATGCCCAAATAGACCGTGCCGCCATACGTAGGATTGACTATCCTGCTATGGGGGGAAATCAATTAGTCACTGAAAGCTAAAGGCCACTAGTGGTACAGGCAGGCCTTAACCGACAACGGTTGTTGAGCCAAAGAAGAAGAAGAGAGAGATATTTTACGTCATAAAAACTAATAAATGAATTATGTTAGGAGTTATGTTAGTGTTTAATAGAAAGTGAAATTGTGAGTTAGTGTAAATAACTGAGGGAATGAATATCATTATAATTCAAATGATATTGTATATTATCAGGTAACCTTCACATAACGAGTTTAATTTGTTCCATACGAAATTTCTTCCACTGGTAGCCGTAACAAATGAATCGATGATAAGCATCAAAGCTCTTGGCGAGTAACAAATATATATAAAAAAAACTTATTTTGTTGATGATGCCCTTTTGCCACTTCTATTTTGTAAATCCATTTGCGTAAACGTTCGTGGTCCAAAAACGTATCAATAATGGCTTGTTATGCGAAATTTTCCTCATCAATAAGGAGTATTTCAGGAGAGGGTCTATTTGCTCTAAATACGAAAAACTTATAACGTTATGATGGGGTATACTGTATATTTTGTAAGATATAGTTTTATACAACTTCATGCGATCTCAAACCCAAATGTTCAATAAAAAATAAATTATTTAACTGTTGTTGTGTTTTTCATGCCAGGCTCGTAATTGATTAAAAGAGAGTCAGTAATTGATTAAAATGCTGTTAATTTAAATAATCCACATAAACTTCCAATGACTTGCTTAATCTATTAATTATTGATATTGATTAACCATTGGCAAAGTTTGATTATTGAAAAGTATTCTAGTACTTTATTATAATTAATTATTATAATCTTTAGCAAAAAAGCTTATCATTCTGAGTTTATTATTAAAATAATCTCTCATGATTTACTACAATGTTACCAGGGATTAGGCAAAAATATACAATTTCAAAAGCGCTTTCCTAAGAACATGTAGCTAATTTAAAGGTATTTAGATACATAAACGCATCAGTTAGGAGGGATATATTATATTATAAAAAATATACCTTTTTTTAATACTTCAATACTGTATTTAAACACAGTCACTGATAGACTAAGCAATTAATGGTAAAGGCCTAGACCGACAATTATTGCGCCAAATAAGTAGAAGGTCTTTAATAAACTGTTTGCCATTCGAGCCGATTGGTATGTATCTGCCGATTGGTATGTATGTATATGTATTGGTATGATGAGTTTGGGAAACACTGGCTTAAGCTAATAAAGTGAGCTAAGGTGAGCAAGTGAGCTAAATGATTGTAATTATTGTAGAACTATTTCGATAAACGTGTCTATTTCTGTTTATCTCTGTTCTTAACGCATAGAAATAAGTCATGTATGCAAAACAGGTACAACACAATGTAAAACCATAATGTAAAACCATTGATTGCCGTTCCTTCACCCCCAATACTCACACTATTCATCTTGGACACGTAGCTCCAGTAGTCCACGTACGGCCCCAGGTAGCCGATGTGCGTGTCGAACCCCCGGTTCGTGGGTATGTAGTGCTCGGTGAAGAAGCCAAGGTGCCACTTCCCAATCATGTGCGTCCGATAGCCGGCCGCGCGGAAGTACTGCGGCATGATGCGCTGGTCCAGCCCGAGGCCCCACGGCTCGTCGATGTCGATCACGTAGTGCTGCATGCCGACGTTGATCGGGTGTCTGCCCGTCATCAGGGCCGCCCGGGACGGCGTACACATCGGGGCCGAGTAGTGCCGGTTCAGGATGACACCGTCGTACGCGAGCGCGTCAATGTGCGGCGTCGCTATCTGGTTCGAGCCGTGAAATCCGACGTCATTCCAGCCCATATCGTCCGCGGTGATGAGGACGATGTGGGGCCGCTTCGATGGCTTCTGGTCGTACGCCGCCACTGCCAGGGTTCGGTAACCGACGGTGACGATGATGCATACCAGCAGGGGTGTGGTAAGATGTGTCATTTTTTTGAAGGTGCGTTGTTTAGAATGTGATATCGGTCTGTTCTGCTGAACTGTAGGGTGCATGCGTGTTCTGGTGTCCTTGGGATAGTTACGACATCGGTGAAAGAACAAGCCAGCGAGGTAGGAACTGGGCGGGACGGGCAACTATTTATCTTATGGGGTGTCCCGTGCACTGATTAGACCCGTGATGCCGTCCTTCAAGAAGCCCTACGATGAAGCTGCCGCTGCTACGGATCGTATCACTTAAAACAGCTGTTACAATCTCTCTGTCTCAGGTTGTATCTCCCTTACTATCTCTCTCTTTCTCTCTCTCAAAGGGCACGCACAACCAAACAGAGAACCAAAGGCACTTGTCCGTCGCTCTGTCTTCAGAGCAAAAAAGCAGAGGACGAGATCGTTTGCAGATCTCGTGGTGCGATAAACAAACAAACTAAAGCAATTAGATTTTATCAGATCAACGCCTCGCCTTGTTTGTTCCTCACTGCCACCGCCGCCGCCTCCGTGGCTCTCTTGTTCGCCCTCTGTTCTGTGGAAAGCGAGAGACAAACGGCCTCCCGTTCAATCAGTATTTCGATGCCCAACCGTACGGCGGTCCCGTTCGGGGCGCCAAACGTCGGTGGAACTGGCTGCGTTTGGTGCGAAGCGGTTTCTATTACTCTATACCCGCCGGTCCACTGTATTGAGCTGTATATTGGGACGGTGTCTGATCGTACGGAAGCGGTTGGTAAATTAAGTGCTTGAAGTAAGAAAAAAAAGAGAACCACCAACTTGCACTGCAGCTTCATGTACGGTTGCCAACCGGATGTCTGGCGATAACTCCACTGGCCTTTTCCCACTCCGGATCCGGATTTTCTTCTTTTATTTCTACATCTGTGAAAGTTTCCGGTTCGAACCTGCTGCTAGCCGTTTTCCATGTGCGTCCCCGATGTTGGGTTGCTGCTAACATTAATTTGCCCACTGTTTGGCTTAGTTTAAATGCACGTTTAATATAGCAAACTCCGGTAATCTAAGACCCGAAGGAAACCGTCCACAGAACCGATCACAGAACCGGCACACACAACAGACTCACAGACGCACTACACACTAAACGGCACTAAACGGGAGCGAACGATCCGTACGCGCGAATGTCTGTCGGTGGACTGAGCCCGAACTGAGTGCTGCGTCGCAGCCTGACAAGATCACTCGCCACCGCCCATGCCCCCCCCTCCCTTACAGGCAATGTTTTTCGCTCGTTTCGTTTGAAACAAATTGAAGACGAGCGCTCGTGTGACGCTAACAGTTGCGGCCTGTTATCTCGCGAAACGCGAACGCTGACTGTGACTGTGTATCGAGGGAAATAGACATATAGACAATTTTTGCGTACGAAAAACAACTACCCAGTTTTGTGGTGCACAGGTACACACAAAAAAAAATTGAGGGAAATATAAATGTTCAACCTGTACGATATGCACAATGCTCCCGGTGGTGGTGGCGGCGTCGGCAGTTGATTGCGACGGGGTTTGGCCGGTAATTGAAAAGATTGTTGCTAATAAATCACACCGCTTTTGTTACGCGACACACTACTTCCGTTTTTTGTAAAAAAAAGGTACCTTTACATGCAGTTAGATAGTGTTGTCAAGTCAACGAGTTCCGTGTGGAAGTAGTTGTATTTCAACGACACAATTTGTTTTTAAAGGTGTTACTTTTAATTTATAAAGTAGGGAAAACTTTTCATAACTTATCCGACTTGAGTTACTTGTGCGAACTATAAGCCTTTTCAGTTTAATGGTAGTATCACAAGTTACCGTCTTTTGAACGGCGATTGTTGTTGTTGCGAACCCCAAACCCGTTTTTTTTTGTAGGCTCACTTGATTGAGAATGACTTAATCAAAATGTTATTCATAGCAGCTTCCGGCAGAGGATTGATTGAGCCATTGAACGAAAAAAGGGCCGGCCAGGAAACGAATCAATTGGGGGCTGTTGCCTTCTTTATGGTTCCTTGTGTGCGTGGTTCTTAGGGTACGATCAATGATTTTCTAAAACTGGAATTTCGTAAAGAATGTACTTCTTTACCCCCTAAAAAGGGGACACTAAACTCTTTCAAAATGGGTTACATTTAATACAGAACATAAGTGCAACTATAAGCAGCGTTTGTTTGCATCGTGCAGCGCAAGGCCATACAACTTCTTGGCAGAATGCATAAACGATCGCTTCAGTGTCGTCTAGCGTTGTTTGGATGTTTTGTTTGTCCTCCGACACATACGACCTGTTTGAACAGCCGGAAGCTTTTCCAGTAGAATTAACCGCAGACTTGATAATTTAAACTACACTGAACGCTCGCGATCGTTTTTCAGCATTCTCGGTACGGAATAAAAAGTGAACATTTTTGCGGATAGAGCACCCATCGACTGGGGTTGCACAAAAGCAGAACAATGGCTTAGCTCGCCGGTACGCGGATAGTTCGTCAGACGCCGCGGTCAGTGGTTTGCCATCCGATCGGATCGACTGGACAGGTCGTTACCGATGGATCCCAAGGGGCCCAGTTTGCAGTGATAATAGATGAGCGACGGGCGTCGGACTAGAATCGTGAACGTGATAGGAAGCTGTAGGCTGATAGGTAATAAGTAGTGCAGCGAGACGTTCGGAGATATAAGCGTCTGTGCTATATACACTGATAAGTATGGTTGTAAGTGAATTGTAGAGAGTATTATTTTTGCAATTTTAATACATTGTTTCTCGCAAAACAAGCAAATCTAAATATTCTACATATAACCCTTTGGAGAGTAAAATTTCGTACGGCCTGCTACAAAATAATTGATTTTTTGCCAATTTCTGAGATTTATAATAAGATCTCTATATAATCTAGAATTGTTTTGGCCATGGATCCAACTGTTTTATTTTTACTCATACAAACATTACAGCATTGCGAAGCTATGTTTAGCGAGTGACTAACCCGTGCGGATTAAACTCGTTTTGTTTTCATTTTTACACATTATATATTATATTACATTACACATTATATGACCAGATGTTTAGTTACATGAGAATTGGTAGGTAGTTTGCGTTATCATATAACATGCTGGCTGTAGGTTCAAATCAGGAATGAATCACGCTCTCCTTGCGCACTGACTACACTGCTTATGAGTAAACCAATACGTCACAGATGGCCAAACCCATGAGTGTTTATGGCAGGCCTAGCCCGACTACGGCTAGTAAACCAAATGAAAATAAGGCAGTGAGTATATTTTGTCTCCAATAAATATGTTAAATATTTCATAATAGTTAGATAGATTTGCATAGATGGTGCAAAAAGGGTAAGAATCAGGTATATTCAAAAAAATATATACATAAAAAATGAAATTCAAAGGGGCATTTATGGCAAACGATTTTTTTTATGGATAGGACAATAGCATCAAATCGATAGATAACACGATGCTTTTAATAGCTATTTACTAAGATGACTTACTTAGTCTTAAGATTACTAAGATTACTCCTCTGGATTGTTCAGAGGGTAGAGTGAATTTATCGATTTTCATAAAGGATCAGTTGTTTCAAATTTGTATCTTTTTTATGGCTAAGATTAAACAACGCTAAGCTTTGCATCGTCATTCGTTTGTGTTGCAGCGATTTCAACCCGAACAGAAGGAATTCAGAACGCTACCAAGAAACTAATGAGACTTTTGGAATGATTCTAGCTTGATTATTATGTATGCATTAGCGTCTAAATACATTTTCTTCTGTAATGACCTACATGACTCTCCAATTTCGAGTGATCTTTCATACTGATGGTTTTGAATACCAGATTAAATGAAACAAAATGTATTTATTAACATCCCATCGGACCCCATAAGGCCACCAGCCGATCTTCTAACTGCTTGTGTTTAATGTTAGTGCGTTGTTAGAAGCTTTGGATTTATTTTGAACCAAAGTTCTTGATGATTGTAACACTTCAATGGTATCGATAAGCTTTTGCTAGACGTTAACCTATCAAGAATTTCATGTGCTGTATTCTTGAATATTCATTCAATAATTTAGTTTTTTTTAAAGCATTTGGTCCGATGGGTTGATATCGGGCCTGCCAAGATATTGTCATCAATTTATTGAGATTCAAATAAATTGATTGTGCCCCTGATGTAATTAATTAGCGACGCATCCCAATCTCTTATCATGTATCTACAATGTAGGGGCATTGACGTCCATTTTGCCGTTAGCCTTGAGTATTTCTTGAATATTGCTTCAGTATGAAGATAGAGATTTAATTGAATGCTATAAAATTTTGCTTTGCTTTATAAAAACAATGCTACAAGACTAAAACGTTCTTTTAGATTAAAACGGTTCTTTTTATTGTATATCCCGCTTTAAAGCTCCTTTCTTATGCAATTATCACATTTTACATCAGCCATAACGGAACTTCCATCAAACTCTCACCTGAAACGCAAGATAAAAAGGCACAAAATGCACGTTAATATGTACATATGCTGAGCAAACTGACTATGTCATTCAACCCCTCTTCTTATCACAGTTTGCGCGTGAATATGCAAAGATAAAATTGAGAAAACTAATTTAATCAACAAGCTGGGCATGATTTTAAGATGATGTTGCCTAGCGCAACACCTGCACCATGTTATCTGCTAACCAATTTAAAAAGGCAAACGAAAACCAGTTCGGTTATGGGCTCCCGAATGTGCGAACCATATTCGCCAGACCATTATCTACTTGTTTGCCAGCTTAGCGTCTTTGGGTTCCGTTTTGGTTCTCAACCTCGTGCAGTACTTGTGACCGCACCATAAAACGATAAGAATGAGTAGTATTTCAACTGCCGCGGCAAGGTACAGGATGTACGGTGCCATATGCTCGTCCATTTCATCCTGCCACCAGGTCCAGGTGTTGTTGTGTAGGGCTGGGTCCGATCTACTGTCGGATGGTTGATTGCGTGGTGGAAGAGCGTCCCGTTTGAAGCGCTCCGCGTCAGACTGTAGATCTTTTAGCAACTCCGGATATTCGTCTGCCAGATTTACACGTTCGCAAGGATCTTCGACGACATTAAAGAGGCAGGGTTTTACAAGCGGTTCACACGGAATCGCTTGAACATCTTCCGCACATTGGAGTGTAGCATTTTGACGAATTTCTCGTAGTTCATCTTCGGAAGGTAGCATCGAGCCACCAATAAACGAATCTTTGAATAGTTGGGAAAAGTAGTCTGCTTCCGAAATTTGATCTTCTTGGTCGGAGAGCTGCCCTAACCATCCATCATAAATCCCTCGCGCAGTAGTTCCATTGATATACTTCCAACCCTGTTTCATGTAGCTGCGGTAGCCATATCGACGATCGACATTATGCATCACCACCGTGCGACCATCGACCGAAGCCGATTGCAACGTTAGCCATTGGTTCTGGCCATCGATCGGACTGCCAGCTGGGATAGACTGGATGCCAGCCGCATGACCAAGTGTGGGCAACCAATCGCTAACGTGAATCCACTGCTCGGACACTACACGCTTCCGGGGTAGCAGAGGGCTCCATATGAGTGCCGCACCACGAACTGCTCCTTCCCAGGGTGAATACTTTTGCTGCGATAAGAGAGGATCGTGGAATTAGTCTTTTTGTATCTATTGAGACTTATTATAGAAGGATCATTTGGATATTATGGACACAACATTCATAACATTCTTGTAGAAGTCTAGCCCATGTGTGAATAGTTAGAGATTTTAGGCATCTTTTAGTAATGTTTATCGGGATCTTATAATTTAAGTTAAAAAAAAACATCAAAATCAAGCATTTCTTTGCATTGTTAGTAGAGTTATTTATTTCGTAACATTGATATGTTTCACAAAAACATTATTAATGATTAATCACAAGGCACAAATCACAAATTGTTAGAAGTATGCTGTTTATTTATTTATTTAGTATTATTTTATCATCACAAAGATGAAGTTTTTTATTAATTTTTTGTGTCACATTTCCTAACACTTAGCAGTTATTTTTATTGAAATAGCTGTTTTCTTTTTTGTTTGTTTAAATGCGAATGATACCCATTTCATTCCTCTTTATGATACCGTCATGCTACTGTAAAGTATTTTTTTTCTATTTGTATTACTCATTTAATTTCAACCTTATCCAATCATTTTTCGCAGCACATTTGCTATTCTTTCCTCTTTCAGATTTTACCACCATGTACCTTAGCTAACAGTTTAGCTTCAACCTTAGCAAACAGTGCCATAAAATATTCCATAAAGCTCTGAAAAGTGCTGAAAAGCTGCTGCAAATTATGGGTCGGCGATTGCGTGCCCAATCCCTCGAGCCACCACGTCCAGGTGCAATTGTGTCGCGCCGGATCGGCCCTACTGTCCGACGGTTGCTGGCGCGATGGAACGCTGCGCTTCCTATAGCCATTAACATCAGTTTCAAGCTCCCGTAAAATGTATGGATAGGCATTGGCTTGATTGTTACGCTCGCAGGGATCTTCAACAATGTTAAACAGGCAGGGCCGCTTGAGCGGCTCACAAACAGTTCCTTGGGCGCTCGAACATTCTACCATCGCTTTGGAACGAAGCCGTTTAACGTCGTCCCTGGTGAGCAGCATCGATGAACCAATGCTCTGTGAAGCGACCAGCCGTTTGTAATAGTCTTCGTGCGATATCTGCTCACCGTCCTTCAGTTGCCCTAACCACCGATCGTAAGCACCTTTAAACGACGTTCCGTTGACATACTTCCAGCCGCGCTTAATGTAGCTGCTGTACGTAAACTCATTGTGAGCGTTATTCATCACAACCGTACGGCCACTGTTAGAAGAGGAGGTTAGTGTTGACCATTGATCTTGGCCATCGATGGGATTATTGTTGGGTGGGATTCTGATGCCCGCTGCATGGCCGAGTGTCGGCAACCAATCGCTCACGTGTAGCCATTGATTCGACACGACGCCCTTCCGCGGAAGAAGACGGCTCCAAATCAGTGCGGCACCGCGAACGGCTCCTTCCCAGGGGGATTCTTTTTGCTACATTAATGACACGGTTTGGCTATTAGTAGGTTATTAAGTTAGCACGTTTGAAATTATGTGTTATTAATTGTTTGTTAATATATCTCTCATCGGTTATAAAATTAACATTGAGCTCCCAACGATGCAAAACACACCACTTACCCCACGCAGTGGATAGTTGGAGCCGGAATTGGCATGAATTCCCAGCGTCGGTGCACCATTATCGGCGTAAAACAGTATGATGGTGTTGTTGAGCATGCGGCGCCTCTCCAAGCTTCGATAGATCCGCCCAACGCCCGTGTCAATTCGCGATACCATGGCTGTTGGGTGGAAAGCAAAAGTACCACAGAAACGGTAGGAACGGGTGGACAAAAAGCACGAGCGAAACGGGCTAAAAACCTGTCTGCACAGTAGTTGCCGCCCCGCACCGTATGACCCTGACCGTGACAGCCGCAGCCCGGGTGCGGTTGCGGTGCAAACAAACTAACCTGCCAGCGTGCGACGCTTCGGATCCTGAATGTAGTCGAATTTGGCAATCTCATCTGCTGGCGCCTGCAGCGGATCGTCCTCGTTGCCGGTGTGCGGGGCAAGATGTGTGAGCACCAGGAACAGGGGTTTGCTTCTGTTGTGGGAATCGATTAGACGGACGGCTTCGTCGTTGAACAGATCGGTCGCATACGTTCCGTTCGCGTCGTAGTTGACGGCGGTGTTGCGTCGCATGTCCAAACCGCGGGCAGATGTCTGGGAAGTGATGCAATTTTTAGCAATCAGATTCGGGAAGGGGAAGCTTTGTGGTGAGATGAGCAAAATTGCAAACGTCCAAGAGATGGCTTCTTCGACGAAGAAGATTGAAGTTTATTTTGGAGAACGAAAATGTGTCATGCGATGTATGTTTGTTTCCAATTTTCAGGACTAGATATTTGCACATTAAATATGAAAGCAATAGGTATTAGTAATGCTTGTTTACCGTTAATCTAAAATACTTATTTCTTCTTGAGATTAAGAATGATCAGTAAACGTCACAAATATGTAGAAAATTACTTTCAAATGTAAAAAGATAAAAAAAACTCTATTTTCTAGCTAGACTTTCAGTAGATTTTGTAATTTAATGGTTCAATTATGTATAACGTCACATTCAAAGTCGATCACATTCAAAAATGTGCTAAAAGTGGTCTAATTTATTTACATCTTTTATGGATTAATGTGACCTAGTTGATTTGGCTCATAGTGCTGAACATTAAATTTCTTTTATTTAAGTTAATATTGATTTGATTCTTATTAGCTTCTATTTCCTGTTTAGTCTTCTTCTTCTTCTTCTTCTTCTTCAATAGATTATGATTATTATTGTTTGTTTTAATTTTCTTATTATTTTTTCTTTGTATTTATATTTTTATTAGTTTATTAGGGATTGATATTTATTGTTGTTGTCGTTTAAATTTCAAATG
>AXCO02006017.1:0-17235 GCA_000473525.2 Anopheles melas | reverse complement strand
TACCGATCGATAGCTTTTCTTTATCGCTCTCCCTTCTCGGTGTGATGAATGAGCCTGTGTGCCAGTGACTTACAGTGCTGTGCGGGTTTTAGCGACCCCTTCCTCACAGGCCAGCTAGCCAGGGGAAAGCCGACCTGCCTTCAATCATCTGTTGCTCTCTTTGGACGACGATTCGGAGATGGTGAGACGCGCGTCTGTGGCTACGAGAGTGCCCTTGCGCACCAACACCAGCACACGGACAGAGTAGCGAGTTCGGTGAATGCTGTACGAGAAGAAGATGGCAAAACCGACCATTACACAGTGCTGTGGCCTGTGTCGTGTCCACAATCCACCGAAGCCCTTCGATCGTCTTCGGCAGTCGTGTACGGTGGTTGTGTTCGCATTTTCGCTCTAGAATGGTATAAGATTTAATGGATCTGCTCTACGCGAATTTCACTTTCTAATGGTATGTTTTCTCCCATTTTTTCAGAGACACTTCAGCTTGTTGTTATTTGCAGTTTTGGGTGTGATCGGCTTCCTACCACAAAGTAGCAATGGAGCAAAGATTTTGCTCGTTTCGGCCTTCCCCGGCATGAGCCACTGGCTTATGTTCGAGCACATCATACACGAGCTGCTGCGGCGAGGTCACGAACTGACGGCCATCTCTAGCTATCGGTTGCGATCGGACGGTGCCAACTATACCGACCGCTACCACGAGGTACTGATCGAGCCGATATACGACTTTGAAGCGAACGGGCTGCCGATGGAAGTGTTTTACAAATCGCAATCGTTCGGTGATCCGTTCTTCAAGATGTCGATACTGTGGAAGCTGGGGCTGGAAACGGCGGAGCACGCGTTCGAGAGTGCGAATGTGCGGACGTTCCTGCAACGGGAGGGTCTCACGTTTGATCTGCTAATAGCGGAGCAGTTTGTGCAGGAAGCGTTTCTGATGTTTGCGCACAAGTACCGGGTGCCGATCGTCACTATTAGTAAGTATTCTTGGGGGGGAAAGAGCCATCAAACCCTTTCAGTTTGATCTTGACTACCTGTGAACTTTTTTCCAGATACATTAGGGCATGCGGACTATATCGATCGTGCGTTCGGGTTGCTAACGCCGTGGTCTTTCGTACCACACTTTATGGTACAGTATGACGATCAGATGACGATAACGGAGCGAGCGTACAACGTGTTCTTGTCCGCGTGGGATGCATACAATCGGAAGTTTTACTACCTTCCCGAGCAGCGAAAACTGGCAGAGAAGTACTTTGGAGCGGAAAATGCAACCTTTAGCCTGCCCAGTATAGAAGATCTCGAACGGAACGTTAGTGTGGTGCTTGTGAACAATCACATCATCTCATCCCGTCCAAGACCACGGATCAATGGGATGATCGATATTGCTGGGGTTCACATCAGGAAAGCAAAACCACTCCCACCAGTCTTGAAGGTACTGTTAGATCCTTCCGATTGATATATTGAGGTATATTTTTAAAGAAGAAAATCTCATTCACAGAACTTTCTGGATGCAGCACCCGGTGGCGTCATCTACATCAACTTCGGTACCTTCCTGCGAAGCTCGGGCATGCCCCCGGAAACCCTAGCCGTCTTCATGGCCCTGTTTCGTAGCCTCCCCCAGTACAGCTTCCTGTGGAAATGGGAAGCCGACACAATCCCCAACCTACCGCCCAACGTTCTCCTCCAGCGCTGGATCCCCCAGAACGACGTTCTGGCTCATCCGCACGTGAAGCTCTTTGTATCACACGGTGGCATCTTCGGCACGCAGGAATCAATCTACTGGGCCCGCCCAATACTGTTCGTCCCGTTCTATGGCGATCAGCACAGCAATGCGCTAAAGTTTGAACGTGCCGGCATTGGCCTAACGCTCCAAATAATCAACGTTACGGTGGAGGACTTTCGGACGAAGATAGAGCGCATCGTGCAGGAGCCTACGTTCCAGCAGAGTGTCAACCGTCTGTCGGCAATCTTTCGCGATAATCCAACCGATCCGCTTGAGGAGGCCGCGTTCTGGATCGAGTATGTCGTGCGCAATCGGGGAGCTGCTCATCTGAAGTCAGCCGCGGTACAGATGCCCTGGTATCGGTATCTGCTGCTGGACATCTTGTTTTTGTCCTTGCTGGTAGTTTTCAGTGCGTGGTGGTTGCTGAGGAAGCTAGCGAAGAAGGCTTGGTCGTTGATAAACCATCGCAGGGTAGAGAAAGTCAAAGTCAAGTGATGTTACAGCGTTTGTAGAGATAAGGAACCGGCGCGCGCACACACAGATGCATGTGGTTAGGGTCGGTTTGTTTATCGGATTTTGAGTTAGAGCATGAGTCTGTTACAAATAAAGGTTTCGGATGCGGTGTGTGTGTGTGTATGTTTAAAGAAAACACAAACACACATAGCTTCATCTTTCTAGTGCGTTTATCAAACATAATCCTCCCTCCACTCGCTTCCCTTACTTGACAGATACAAAGTGTACCATTTATCAGTAAACAGGCCGGTGCGAACGCACGCGCTCTGTTTCTCAAGATAAATGACATCTCGCTCTTTGTCTCTCACTCTCTCATTCTGTACCTCTCTCGCTCCCTCTCTCTCTATCTCTCTCACTCTCTCTCTCTCTGACTCTCTCATACACACATTTTCTCTCACTCTCAGTAATGCGCAGGTTACTGCGGTAGAACACACTGCGCAGGCAGCTGCATCCATCCCGGGGCCATTCGGCAGACACAGAAGCCAGTAACGGCACGGCACACGGCCGAGAAGGATCGGAAAAATCTCACCGAAAACACAGTACACCGACGGTTACCGTTTCCCCCACCCACCCGTTCCTCTGCGCTCTATACGCCGTGACACGTGGAGCAAGGAGCGTCGTCGTCGCCTACTGTTTGGTTCTATTTATTGCGGACGGGGTTCATCACATTTTAACGACCAAAATTAGTGGTTTCTAGTGGGACAATATCACATCAACGCAGCGTGAAGACCCCCGTTATTATAACCAGTGCGACAGCGTGTTAAAAGTGCATCCAGTGTATGTGTGGGCGATGCAGCGTACATCGAGTGTGGCCGGGACATTGCATAACGGATAAAAAATAGTTGCCTCTGCCACCCAAAATCTACTCTACCCTGGCTGTTGTGACCCTTCCCCGGGAAACACGTGGATAGCAAGCCGGGTCTACAATTTAACGACCCGCTTACACACCTGCAAAAACGTGCTCGGCCGGTGGGAGCAAATCGATCATACTACAAAATGGTAAGCAATTTCCTCCCGAACGGCTGCAACGAATCGACGACGACCACGTCGCGTCACTAATAAGCAACGAACCAACCGCCTTCCCAAATGGGGTTGACATTAAATTGACCTACGAGTATGATGTAGGGGTTTGGTGAGACATGAGGCGGACAGCAGCAGCCGCAATCAAACCGCCACTATCGGAACCGCCGCACCACGATGATAAGGGGCTATATAATTTATCAATGCGTTCCCCCCATGACCTCCTAGCCGAATTTTCGAACAACGGACACAGACGCTGCCACCGAACCAAGCTGGGTGTCCCCAGCTGCACCACCGGTGTATATATGGGTGTTTTTGGCATGTGTGTGAAGCATTTTAAATTTCCACTATAAATAGGACGCGCCCTGAGAGAGAAGCACGGGCGTGCCGCCCCGTTCCAAGTGCCAAGTTCATGCGCCAGCCAGAAGACGCTTGCGGTCGTGGTGGTGATGGTGGTGGTGGCGGTTCAGGGCATCCGCTGGTAAACATTAACAATATTTTTAGTACACCACCGTATTATCGCCTTTTTATATTTGCCCCAAGAAGAGAGGGGGCAAAAAGGGTTGCTCTTGTTTTTGATTATGATGCCGGTTAAGGGTGTTTGTTGTTGTTTTTGTTCTCCCCGAATTCTTTTCAGATTGCGATTGGCACACGTTTGCACACCAACACTTAAACCGGTTCACTACACACAAGAGCAAAAAAAAACAACGGTTGCAGCGTGTGCCGGTTGTCGATCTTTGAGCAGAACAGAGTGCGGAAAATTTTGGTTAAACCTGATTAAAAATAGTTTTTCCCCCAACAATATGAGTAAGAGAGACCACCAAGAAACTGGTGAATTCCAGTGGACCATTGAGGAGGGGATGGGAGTGTGTGTTTTTGGCACAATTCATTTCACGGACCGAAAAACAACCTGTCAAAAACGCTGACCCCAAAACCCATCCTCAACTCCCCCACGAACCTCTCCACGAACGAACGGGCGTCTTCTTTGGAGGACTGGCGGTGAATGGTCGCGGGTGTGCTAATTGCCAATGGAAGTATTGATGCTGTGGATGGAGGTTCACTCTAGTGAGCTAGAGGTTTACTGCTCTGTCTTGTGGTTGTACTGGGGGGTTTTTGCCGGCAAACTGCCAAGCTTTTATGCATTTTGGCATGCATCGGGCATGCAGAGCGCGGCAAGAACGGGCAAGCGTAAAAGATTGTCAATCAAATTGTGCTGTTGCTTTTCGCAATATTACTGATGAAACCAGTTTGAAAATCTATTTTTCTGAAGTTGTCATAACACCATCGTTACCTGATCTTCTGCAACTGAGCGACAGCTGATTAATTTCCTTTTTTTCCCATGCATACATCAGCAGACCACCCGGTTCCGGTTGTACGGTTTTGATTTACCTATTGCAATATCTCCGCTCGATTGTGCCATTGCAAACGAGAACAGAGTTACGATCGAGCAGATTTATGTATTCCCATGGGTCTAACATGATCACATACTTCCTTCTCACTAGTGATGGGCCCCTTATTCCAGGTTTAGGGAACGGAGCGAATTGCATTATTTTTACCTACTTCAATATTAGTGGAATGACCATAAGGAAATGTTTATCACACTTCTGCTCAAAGAATAAGGAACAAACAGAAACCAAATATTGGACAACACTGCTAGAAAACTATATTAAAAAGAGAAGGTTTTGATGCTACAAATTACTCTTTTACAACATCTAAGAGTGTATATGGCCTTGTTGTTTAGTCTTCTCGTCTACTCTATAATATAGTCTATAGATGTCCAAGTATTCTCATCTATTGTCCATAAGAAGCTTACAATACCTCGAGAGGGATCGTTACCCATCCCACGAACAACCACATGTAGATGCAAAAAACCTTCTTTTTAAGTAGAACCTAAGTTCGATCGTTCGATTCAAGGAATGGAACGAACCTAACAGATTTGGACCGAAATTCCCATCACCATCTGCTTACTCTTCTTTCCTTCCTTTGCAGCATTTTCGCGCACTGTCGTACATAATCGGTTGTGCTGTTGCATTTACCATCCTCGGTCCACCGTCTGTCGAATGTGGCAAGATACTGTTCCTCGTCCCATTCCCAGCACCATCCCACTGGCTGTGGATGGAGCACTTCGTGAAGGAGCTACTGTCCCGGGGGCACGAGGTAACGGCGATCACTAACTTCCCAGCGAAGGAAGCGCACCGCAACTACACGGAAATACTGATCGATCCACCGTACGATATACCTTACTATTGTAAGTTGGCAGCATATGAGATACATCATACCACAAACACTCACCAAGGGTGACATCTTTGCTTTCAGTTCCCGTGTCGGATATCTACGATTCGAAGTACAACAGTGATCTTAACAACCTATTCCTCTACTGGAGGGTAGGCATTTCGACGACACAGTACGCGCTGGAGGACGAGAATGTGCAGCAGTTCATCGAGCAGGACGATACGGACTTTGATGTGATCATCTCGGAGCAGTTCTATCAGGAAGCGTTCCTCATGTTTGCCCACAAGTACCGGGCGCCGATCGTGACGCTCTGTAAGAACTGGATGATATGCGTTTTTAGAGCTCGCAGAGTAATATCTTTCCCCTTTTTTCGATATTGAAGGCACTCTTGGGCATGCAAATCACATCGATCAAGCGATGGGACTCGTTACACCGTGGTCATTTGTTCCACACCCGGTACTGCTGCTGTCCGACGATATGACATTCTCCGAGCGGTGCTACAACTTTCTGATCTCACTGGCCGATCTGGTGATACGGCAGCTTTACTACATCCCCCAGCAGAACAGGCTCGCTCAGACACACTTTGCCAAAATTGAAGGTAAGTGTCCTGTAATTCTGCATAATTTCTTCCTACTGAAGCTCATCTCTTCAACCTCTTGGACAGGTCCCGAGCTGATGCCTTCGATTCGAGATCTCGAAAAGTCCATCTCTGTAATAATGGTCAACAGCCACCTGTCGACGTCACCCCCGCGGCCCACCATCCCCGGCCTGGTGAATGTGGCCGGCGCACACATCAAGCCGGCAAAGGAGCTACCGGACGACATCCGGAAGTTCCTGGACGGTGCCAAAGAGGGCGTCATCTTCTTCAGCCTCGGCTCGTACATGAAGAGTGCCGACATGCCCAAGGACAAGATGAAAGCGTTCCTGGAGGTGTTCCGCAATCTCAAGCAGCGCGTACTGTGGAAGTACGAAAACGAGGACGTTACCCGGCTGCCGAAAAACGTGATGGTGCGCAAGTGGCTACCGCAGAGTGACGTCCTAGCCCATCCGAAGGTGGTACTGTTCATCACGCACGGCGGTATGTTTGGCAGCCAGGAGGGCATCTATCGCGGAGTGGCCATGCTGTACATACCGTTCTACGGGGATCAGCATCGCAATGCGCTCAAGGCGGAGCAGGCAGGCTACGCACTGACGCTCAACTTCCCCGAGGTGAACGTCATCACGCTCGGTTCGCGCATTAACGAGCTGCTCACGAACCCGACGTTCATGAAGCAGGCAAAACGGGCGTCGGAACTGTTCCGGGACAATCTCGTGCCGCCGATGCAGGAAGCGATGCACTGGATCGAGTACGTGATGCGGCACAAGGGCGCCAAGCATCTGAAGACGTGCGCGATCGACCTGTCCTGGACGCAGTACCTGATGGTGGATGTGGTCGGGTTCTTTGCGCTCGTGTTTCTGCTCGCGGCGGTCGTGTTTTACAAAGTGCTGGGGCTGTTCCTGACACCACCGAAGCCGAAATCGAAACCAAAGACCCGGGACATGATGCTCGGGATGAGGAAGCCGAAGTTAAACTAAGAGTTCATTCTGAAAACCGTTTTATAGGTCGAAATAAAACCAACGCAGCTACTATTTACTCTCGAAGTGTGTGTGGTTGTGTGTGGCCATACTCCTCCAGGAAATCATTCTTCCCCTCGGTAACCTTCCTCCTGTGCTCCCTCGTGGTGCTGGTAGTAGCTTGGTTTGTTCTCCCACTTGTACTTAGCCATCAGCTCGAACAGCAGCACCTCCAACATGCCGTTGCTTCCACTAGCCAGATCGCCCATCATCTCCTCGTCCAGGTAGATGTTCAACCGGCTAAAAACCTTCCGGTTAAGCGTCTGCCAGTTGTCTAACTTGTTGCGGGTGGCGTAACATTTCGTATAGTTGTGCAGATCGACCAGCTTCGGGTAGAGATGCTTCAGGATTTCTGCTATCAGTACTACATGTAAAATGGCGATTAAAATAAACCGAATCGCCGAACAGCCCCAGAAGTACCACCCCTTTACCTCCATCCGTAAGGTCCCGGTTAATGTTTTTAATGTCCTTCGAGAGATTGAACTGTTTCACCCACTGGTACACATCGATCAACTCTTGTGTTGATAACTGTATCGATTTCCTTCTGGACGGCATTTTGAAGCGTTTTTCTAGCAAAATGGTGATTTTTTTTTCTGTGTACACAATTTGATGCCGTTTCGACGGCAGACGAAACAGAGTATGACCTACTACGATGAGAGTGTTGATGAGATAGAACGTACTATTCGAACAAAAGCGCCCCCTGGTGTGTGACGTCACAGACCTTGAGGCAGGCTAATTTGATGTATCGAAACAAACGGCGTTATGAAATAGAATAGCAGATAGAAGACGTGCGAACCGATTGGTTCAAAGCTTCATCTCAAGCTACGTCATACCTCATTCAACAGGCCCCTTACCTTTCTCTAGTGAGGCTTAATTAAGATGCAATATAAAGTAAATTCATCCGACAACACGCATTCAAAAACAAGAAATCAGGTAGTTGCTACTAAACATCGCGGCGCCCAAAAACGTGATTCATTTCTTTAATGATCGTGTGCGCGGTGTGGATTTCCCCTGGAAGCGTCCCCGGCGTCCAACGGCCGTTGCGTTGTATATCAATGCATTGAAACCGGTTTCATCCCGCTTGAGGAAAGAAGGTTACTGCGATTAAGCGGCCGTTGTTGCCGTTCGCAACGCTTTAATTTGTAACCGACAGTCGCACTGGCCGGTTCGATTCGAGAGTGTAGAAACGATGGCGCCGTCTTCAAGAACACGTTGCCTTTGGGCATTAACGTTGGTGATGCTGATTAGCAGAACAGGTGAGAATAGTTTTAGATAGTAAAGGTTTACCTTTATCTAACGATGTTTGGTACGGTTTAAAGCGCTCGGATCGCTGCTGCCTGTAAACTCTGGAGTAGACAAAACTCTGGATGAAATCTTCATGCCCAACGAACGGGAATCAATCGATGGTAAGGTGTTAATTTTGTCTATTAGCGTGCCCATAAGACATTGAAACACTCTTCACTCTTCTAGACTGTCATCTGCGGTACTACAAATTCGGCATGGGACCACCTCCGCTGCCTGCCTTCGGAAGGCCAGCCTACCTGCGAGAGTTTGCCCATATGGCGGCGGTCGGTTGGACGGGGGAGAATGGCAAGATTGACTGGAACTGTGGTGGCTCATTGATCTGGGAGAACTACGTCCTAACGGCGGCTCATTGTACCGCAGACGATAAGTATGTTGATTACTGCTCTCACCACAGAAACAACAACGAGCAGGAAACATGTTTCATTCACACCTTAACGCTGTCCATTTGTCCTTAGTAACGCCGCTCCCGATGTGGTTCGCCTTGGTGATATCAACTTGGACGACGACTCGGACGACAAGTATGCGCAGCAGCTGAAGATTGTCGAAATTATACGCCACCCGGAGTACCGGTTTAGCTCGCGCTATCACGATTTGGCACTGTTACGTCTGGAGAGGAACGTTACGTAAGTATAGTATCTGCTCACAGAGGCATTTCGGCATTTAAGCTAATAATTATTCCAGCCTGCACGACACGGTGGCTCCTGGGTGTCTGTGGAACGATGAGGAGATTCCCTTCCCCTCGATGGAAGCTACCGGCTGGGGATCAACCGGCTTCGGTAAGTTGTACTACCACTGGTGGTCGTACCGCGCAAACTGTTATCTCTAATCGGATTAACCTCCCGCGGCCCCCAGGTCAAGCGAAAACTCCAATACTGCTCAAGGTGTCGCTCAGCCTTGTCCCAAAGTCCACCTGCGATCAGCAATACCGGAAGGGTGATCGGGGTTTGCGGCAGGGTTTGCAGGACTATCAACTCTGCGCAGGGGACATCAAAATGGACACCTGTCCGGTAGGTGATCCGGGCTGGGAATTAGGGTGGGCCTGAAGCACACATTAGTAACCATGGGTTGATTTTATAGGGAGATTCCGGTGGTCCGCTGCAGATGAAGCTGCTTGCCAATGCGAAGATGACACCGTTCATTATTGTCGTCACATCGTTCGGCAGCGTTTGCGGACAGTCGACGCCCGGGGTGTACATGAAGGTGTCGCCCTACATTCCCTGGATACGTTCGGAGCTGGCAAAGCGGGGAGAGCTGATAAGGGGTAAGATCACTCCGAAAAGCTTGGATCCGCTTCTAGCACATTTATTCTTCTTGTTTAAACTCTTTCTAGAGTGGAGCTTTAAGCCGTATGCTTGCGCATTACGGTACGTACACCTGCGGGAGTACGAGGATGACGTAGTGATGGGCAAAAGTGATACGTTTGAGTCACTCGATTCTTCCAAGGCACACATGAACATCATCTCGTCGGTACAGACGGTCAAACTCCACTACCCAGCGGGTACAAATGGACCGGACAACTGTTACGGTGTAATCATCGATGAGGACACCGTTGTAACGCTTGCCCACTGTGCCGCTGTCCAAAGGTAGTTTGCCATTTTGTTTGGAGCAATCAGGAAAAAGTTGTGATATTTCTTCTTGCTTTCCAGAATGACTGCATCTCATATAGCCGATCAGAACGGCACGCGAAACGAGGTGGTTAAGGTGCACCGCCATCCCCAGTACAGACCGAACTCGTACGACAACAATATTGCTCTGCTGAAGCTAAAGAATCGGTACGAGTTTTCACGTGACTTCGTCCCTGCGTGCATCTGGAGCGAGTTCAAGCTACCCGATCCAAGGTTTTACGTCACCGGGCAGGGTCGGATGGATTTGAACGAATTCAGCCACGGTGACTCACCTATTACCGAGTTCCGTGAGTACCTTGATTGACTTGCCATGTCTTAGATATTTAATTATTAAGCTGTTTTACAATGCCCCTTGCACCCTCTAGAACCACAGATTGTTCAACTAGCCCCTAGGGCAGACCTTCAACTGTCCAACTGTTCCTTCCCGGACGAATACCAAAAGGGGCTAGCAAACGGGCTCACCAAAGAGCATCTGTGCTTCGGCAACAAACCGTTCCTGGTGCCAGAATCCTGCCAGATGCAAATCGGTGCCCCACTGTGGCGTCGCATTTGGCGCATGGGGCGCCACTTTGAGCACATCTACGCGCTGAACCTGTTCGGCAAGGATTGTGGCTTTGGACGGTCGGCGGTTGCGACCCGGTTGGGTCACCATCACGAGTGGATGCGATCGGTCCTGCTGCCAAACTACAAAGAGCGAGACGATTCGGTACTGTTCATCAACAGTGACCTGTACCAGTACGATCACTGTAAGGCGCCCGATGGCAGTGAGGGACTTTGTACGCCGGTGCAACGCTGCCCGAAGATTGCGTACGATGCGCAGGTAAAGCGTAACGTACTGCTCTGCAGGGATGGTTCGCTCGTCTGCTGCCCGTACGAGTACGTGCGCAATGAAACGCACCCGAGTGCGGGCGCACGTGAGTTGGATGAGTGCGAGACCCGATACAGAGCGTTCCACAGCGAGTATCAGCGGTGGCAGCAGGATAGGATCGGTACTTACTATCACATGGTAAATATTGGAGTTGCAAACCTCTTACTTTAGCAAAGAAAGATTTTAAATACATTTTAATCGTTTGCGTGGGGGGGAAAGGTTTACGTCGGATGGGAAAAAGAAGGGCAAACGGAATGGAACTGTCCCGGTACGCTGGTCAGCCGCAGCCTGGTGGTACTGTCCGCCTACTGTCTGTCCGGTTCCGGCACACTTCCAACGGTGGTGAACGTTGGCGCAGGGAATCCAAACGACACCAGGAACAATCCTGTGATCGCACGCATCCGCGAGGTTATCGTTCATCCGAACTATAATGCCACCTCTCTGCTGAATGACATTGGGCTGGTGCGGTTGGACAAGGAGATCGTACCAACGCCAATGAAGTATCCGATTTGCCTGTATCAGAATGAAACACACACACCGTTCCTGCTATACCGGATGGTAATAGGTAAGCGACGAACCTTTGAGGCTCTCGTTTTCGGGAGGATGATTAATGACTCATTCAATCTTCAATTTTTTTTTCTTACTTAGATAATGGAGAATCACAGTTCGTGTCGAGCTATCCCAAGTACAACAGCGACTGCAAGGAGTATCTGGGAGTGCACGGAGTTCGCCAGCTGTCCTCCGCCGAGCTGTGCGTGGACATCGACTCGGACGATCCTCGCTCGCTGACGGGTGATCCGCTCGTCTGGTACAAACGACGGGCAGCGGACAACTCCTCCACCCAGTACTTGGTCGGGCTAATAAGCTACGGCAACTCGCAGCAGCAGCTGTTTGTGCATACGCGTATCTCATCGTACGTCGGCTGGATCAAAAGTGTGGCCTAAAATAGATGTGACAAAGCGTGCTTAAGAGTTCAATCGACAATCGTCTAACAATGTTGCATCATGTTTGGAGTTGTACCAGTCGATCGTTCAACAAAAACCCCTCTGCTCAGGCTCTAAACTCTCCATCATGGTATGGTGTTATTAAATTAACTTTGTATTAATTTAAGTAATACGTGTTCGGGAGGCGATCGTCATAATGCTTCCGATTATTAAACTTTACAAATCTTAAGTCATGAGTTCGGAACTCTATGCCGAACTAAAACTCAAGACCAAACGAACATAAACAAGCGAGCAACGGAGAGCATATGTAGAACCATCTCTTACGAATACATAGAAATCAAGAAAGAATATAAGTTGCAGTTACATTTTGGAAGTCAACAAGTTCACCCGTGTCCACGATCGACATCATTTGAAGATTCCGCTTCGCAGTTTTGTTCCCGCGTTTACGGGTTGCTTATCAGGAAAAGGCAAGCTTTCTTTCTATTTTCTGGCTTCTTCTCTATTCTACGTTAGGGTGAGATTGTTCTACGAGATGTAGAACATACATAAGAGTATTAACCGAAAGTCAGCTGAAAGTTAAACCTATTGAGTCAATTAAACGCGATAAGAGCGCGTTCCGTGCTAGCATCGCACCCATTCTTGCGCCACATAACCGATCGATAGTTTAGCTGCTGGTCTGGCGGCAGCGACAGAGTGAAACCATGTGGCTGCGAATCACTTTTGCCGGCTGTTTGTTCCTGCTCGGCGGACTGCTGTCCAGTGCCGATGGGTACAGGATACTGTTTCTTGCCCCCTTTCCCGGTCCGAGCCATTGGCTCATGCTGAAGCACTTTATACGCGAGCTGACCGATCGGCAGCACCAGGTAACGTGCATTACGAGCTTCCCGTACGGTAAACCGCTGCCGAACTACAATGAAGTGCTGATCGATCCACCGTACCCGATAAGGGAGACATGTAAGTAAGACAGATGACAAAATGGTCAGAAAAATAATGCCCAAATGGCATTTTCTTTCCTTTCCCCCCAAATACAGTCCCAGTGGAGGGTTTGTTCGACGCAAGCCAAACGTCGGACTTTGACAAGCTAAACATGTACTGGGACATGGGCCTCAACACCAGCCAGTACGGGCTGCAGTCGGCGAACGTGCGCCAGTTCATTGCGCGTACCGATCTCACGTTCGATCTCGTCGTCGCCGAGCAGTTTTTCCAAGAAAGTTGGCTCATGTTTGCGAACAAGTATAGTGCACCGATCGTGACCATCAGCACGTACGGCTATTCGGACTTTTTCGACCAGATCATGGGCCTGCGGACACCGTGGTCGTTCGTGCCGCACATGGTACTGTCCTACACCGACAGCATGAGCATCAACGAGCGGGCGTACAACTTTGCGCTCTCGCTGTACGATAGCTTTTGGCGCTACTGGTGGTACCTTGGGTGTCAAGACAGGATAGCGTGGGAGGCGTTTGGCATCAACTCCCTCGGGACGCGCGCATCCGATCTGGAACAGTCCATCTCGGTCATACTGGTCAACAGCCATCCGGTGTTGAGCAACCCGCGGCCCACCATGCGCGGACTGGTGGACATCGGCGGTGCGCACATCCGGCCGCCGGCACCACTACCCCACGAGCTGGCCGAGTTTATGGATGGGGCGCGCCACGGCGTCATTTACTTTTCGCTCGGTGCGTACATGCAAAGTGCGCTGATGCCGGTGGCCAAGCGTACCGCGATACTGCGCGTGTTCGGTGCGCTCGAGCAGCGGGTGGTGTGGAAGTTCGAGGACGATCGTATACCGCCCGGGGACATACCGCCGAACGTGATGATACGCCGGTGGGCACCGCAGAACGATATTTTGGCCCACCCGAACACGGTACTGTTCATCTCGCACGGTGGCCAGTTCGGCACGTTCGAGGCGATGCATCACGGCGTCCCGGTACTGTTCGTGCCGTTCTTTGGCGATCAGCACCGCAACGCGGACCGTGCCGTTAGGGAGGGCATGGCGCAGAAGATGAGCTTTGAGAACATTAGCGAGCATACGTTCGGGCCGATGGTAAGGCGTATGGTTGAGCGTGAAAGCTATCGGGTGAGGGCGAAGGAAATTGCGCACCTCTTCAGAGACCGGCTGGTGGAACCGATGGAGGAGGCACTGTACTGGATTGAGTACGTGGCGCGGCACAAGGGTGCACCGAGGTTAAAATCTAAAGCGATACACTTGAGCTGGTATGAGTACTATTCGCTTGATCTTGTGCTCTGGCCGGTGCTGCTTATACTATTCTTGCGCTGGATGTACAAGACACCAAACTCCACGCGTAAATTGTACTATAAACTGCGATGCATTGTTCGGTTCCCGCACACACTGCACTATAAGTATCATGCCTTTCTTCGGTACTGCCGCCGAGTGCACGAAAACCTGCCCTGGATCAAGCAAGCACCCAACCAACGGAATCGCCGTCGAGTGTACTATCGCCAAGATTAAAATGCAACACACACACACACACCGTGCATAGTTGTGCTCGATAACTGTACTCCCTCTGTTTAGTGTGTTTTTTTTTTTTTGCTACAAATAAAGGTAAAAATCTAAACCAGCCCTAGTACCAGTACGTTTTGTGCGGTACGCGCGTCTCCTCGATGCCCTGCCGCTCCATAATGTCCATCTCGAAGGTGCGCAGGGCGGGCTGGAACGAGATCTCCTTCACCACGTCCGCCGGTGTGTCCTTCTCCCGCTCGATGTACGTGCCCTTCGTCTTGTAGTCGTGCGTTTCCTCGTTCGCCTTCGGTATCGGAATGATGCGTCCCGTTCTCGTCGACACCCGCACCTTCTCGCCGTCCTCCGTGTAGCGCCACTCGATCGCCGTCGCCTGCAGATCGGACGGATCGACCAGCTGCACCTGGCTGGTGACGAGCAGCGGGCTCTCCGATTTGATCATTATGCCCGGATACTCCTTCTCGTCCGCCACCTTGCGCAGATGGCAGTTGAGCCCGCTGACGATCACCCAGTTCCGCTCCTGGATCACCTGGCTGACGATGCCCTGCTTGCCCTTGTCCTTGCCGACCAGCACCTCGACCCGATCGCCCCGGTAGAAGCTCCAGTTGGCGATCGGTTCGATGAACACCTTCTTCCGGATCGTGCCCGGCATGTTCTGCTGCCGGAACTGGCCCGTCCAGGGGCGGTTCGTGGTGAAGCGGAACTTTCGCCGCTCGACCGTACGGGGCAGGTACTGTGGTTTGCCTCGGGGCGTTTTCCAGTACACCTGGCAAGTGAATTGGTAATGAGTGGTTTCTGTTCCGTGGTGATGGACCGGACCGGCCGAACCCGGTCTACACACACACACTTACCTGTTCCATCGAACGCTTCACGTACGAGTCGGGAAAGTTGGAGAACTTTTTCGACATATCGCCCACCTTCTGGAGGAACGTTGTTAATCGCATTTTGGCGCTTTTTATCTTTATTTCGCCAAAAGTTCACTAATTATTTGGTTTTGTTCTCGAACTCGCTCCAGTCGGTGGAAAATGTTGTTATGAAATCGCAGGCCGACAGGGAGCACGGCAGCACATTGTTATGACAGCTCGCACGCATCGCACACGTTCCTGAAGGGATGCACGCTGACAGCAGCTGTCAAAACCGCACCAGCAGCAGCAGCAGAAAAAAAAGAAGATCAAAAGAAAAACAGCCAAAACACACGCAAAGTGAAATGACTCGTCGTCGGTCGTCGGACAAACGTTTTTTCGTTATTATTATTTAACCCGCTGCCGAGCTCAGATACTTCTCAGGTTTCTTCCCGCGGGACCTTCACCGGAGCGGCATGAAGCGGACGGGCGTGTGCTGTTGAGTGCGCGAAGTTGAGAGTGTCCGAGTGTTGTTTTCATCCATCGTCTAAGAAACCTTCTCCTCCTCCACGTAAAACACGGACAACAGCATCCTTTCCTCCCGTGTGTGTGTGGTGCTTTTGCTGTTTTGCGCATTTACACCGTATCTTTCGCGATCGAATCTTTGCGTTTCGTTTCTAATCGTGTGCAGTAGATCAAACACAGCCACAGCCACGTTTTCGTAATCTTTCGGTATTGCACAGCGTGAAGCTGGGTGGATATCTAAGCCTCATCATGGACAACAATATCGAAGGGGAGGAGGTGGAGTTCCGCAAACACGCCAAGTACTTTATACGATTTCTACACACACTGCCGGGACGATTGGCGTCGCACGATTCCACTCGGTAAGAAAGGCTCGAAAGTCGTTAAGCGCTCTTTCTTGTTGTTACTAATCAACTTCCCTTCCGTTTCACAGAGTAACCATAGCCTTCTTTGCTGTCAGCGGGCTGGACGTGCTGGACTCGCTGCACATGCTGACCGACACCTTCCAGCAGGACATTTGCAACTGGATCTACAAGCTGCAGGTGGTGCCGAAGCCGGGCGAACGGGGGTACGGTGGCATCCAGGGGTCCAGCACGTTCGATGTGATCGGTACGCCCGACTCCTGCGGGCTGCAGCTCTACCGGTGGGGCCATCTCGCCATCACGTACACCGGTATTGCCGTGCTGGTGGCGCTCGGGGACGACCTGTCGCGCCTCAATCGGCGGGCCATCATCGAGGGTGTGGCAGCGGTCCAGCGGGACGACGGTAGCTTCAGTGCGACGATCGAGGGCAGCGAACAGGATATGCGGTTCGTGTACTGTGCGGCGGCGATCTGTGCCATGCTGAACGATTGGGGCCGTGTCGATCGTAAAAAGATGGCCGACTACATCCTCAAAAGCATCGTACGTATTGGAAAGAGGGGCACTTTTCATTCAATTTTATGCTAATTTTCCGTTTTTTTGTTTCTTCCAGCGCTACGATTACGGCATTAGCCAGCACTACGAGATGGAATCGCACGGTGGCACCACGTTCTGCGCGATCGCGGCCCTGGAACTGAGCGGCCAGCTGCACCTCCTCTCGGCCGACACGCGGGAAAAGATCATCCGGTGGCTGGTGTTTCGCCAGCAGGACGGGTTCCAGGGCCGGCCGAACAAACCGGTCGACACGTGCTACTCGTTCTGGATAGCGGCCACGCTCAAGATACTGCACGCGTTCGAGCTGACCAGCTTCCAGGCCAACCGGGACTACGTGCTGTCGACGCAGGACCCGACGGTCGGCGGGTTTTCCAAGTGGCCCCAGGCCTACACCGACCCGTTCCACTCGTACTTTGGGCTGTGCGGGCTGAGCTTCCTGAACGAGCCGGGCCTGCAGGAGGTGATGCCGAGCTTAAACATATCGATGCGTGCCTACCGACGGTTGCAGGAGCTGCAGCGCAACTGGACGCTGCTGGAGGAGGGGCTGGCGGCCGGCAATGGGGAGGTTACCGTGCACATAGAATAGGAGGAGCAGCGGTAGTGGAACGGGTGCACTCACAGACCAACACACACACACACACAC
>KI920861.1:9497-26406 GCA_000473525.2 Anopheles melas | reverse complement strand
GGGAGGGAGAGAAGGCGGAGATGAACTTGACTTGAGCGCAGTCAACGCAGCAAGCCGAGCGTTTCCCGTTCAAACGAACGTCACGCATTTATGCTGTAACTGTCAGGCACGTGTGTGTGTGTGTGTGTGGGTATGTTAGTATGAACTTTTTGCCTTCGCCCTTTGCCACAATCCATCCCATTCGCACGTCAGCAGTCAGCTCGTTTGCATATGATGGCAGCTTTGCAGGCGTAATTATGAAGCCTTACTTTTACGACACACACAGACACACACATGCGGGGTCGTGTGTTGGCGTGTGCGCTTCAGTGTTTACATTTATTGACCATAAAGAAAGTTCCACTCGATTAGCGCTTTGCGTTGGCAATTGCGTGGTTAATAAACAATTTGATGACGTTGCACGCTGTTAAAGCAATCGTCGGTGGCGTGGCGCGCAGATACGCGCACCAAAACGACACCGCGTTGTGCGGGGCGCGTCCTGCGTATTAAGCGATACTGGGTGGCGGTGACGGTAATGTGTGCCGCATGAATATTAATGTTTATGATTTTAAATGAAAAAAGCACACACAAAAGTGAGTGGGAGGAGAATCGGTGGGAGAGTAATACATATATTTATTGTGGAAGCGCAATGCATTGTGAGGATTGCATTTTTCTATCTTTTATATGGGATTGAATGCTGCTTTATGTGCAATGAGCAGTTTGTGGAAGGGGGCGAAAAATGGTTTAAAATGAAAAAAAAAAATGAATCCCCATTTTACTTACCATGTAGCTGGGCCAGCGATTGCAGTGTGTTGGTATTGCAGTTTAAAAATCCTGTAACGAGAGGAACAGAGCGAACAAAAATAGCGCATTTTAGATCAACGTCATTAAAACGAAACCTCAAAACCTCTTGACGATGGCGTCTGCAAACCAAAGATTATTTTATAGAATTTCACAATCTGATCCCTGCCTTTCTCATCCCGATCCTCCTTCCTAACGCTCCTCCCGCCCCGGTTCTATTGCCGTGCATGGGTTTTTACCACGCGGGAACCCTTTTTCGGTTTCGAACCCTACTTAAGATTCCCTTTAATGGTGAAAACAGGTTGAATGAAACATGAAAATGTAATTATAAACATCTACACGGCAAGAAAATCGGCCACGAGCCGCTGGACACACAATGGGTTTGCGCGAGCGAATGGGAAAGGGAGGCAAAAAATGGAAAAGCAGTAGACATGTAAAAAAAAAAAGGGAAACAACTTCTGTTGCGTTTTTTTTTATTAACACCCAACAGGGACCAGGCCACCAATCTCCTGCCATACGCGGTTGATCGAAGTGCAAAAGACTGTCAAAAATGTTCATCCTTCAAGCGACGGTCGTCTTACAATTTCATCGCAAAATAAAACAGTTTTGAAAGGGAGAAAGATTTTTTGTAAATGCTTCTGCTTTCTCGCGCTACGGTTTGGGATATGATTGGTAGGGGATAGGGGTAAGGTTTGCTTATCGGGCATAACTGTTCGGTAAAGGAGCAACGGTAGGCAGTAACGACAAACAAAAAATCATAATCATAACCAAAACAGCAACGAGGAAGAAAAAAAGAAAAGAAGAACAGTGGAAACTCGCGAACTTCGACATTGCTTCGTCATGCTCATCACAAAAAAGGCATTAAATCGAGCAACGGGTTTAAACACAGTTCAACCCTGTCCAGGGATGGGTCCATCGGCAGCTTTCTGCTTAAAGGCATGTGGTTGTAAGGTAGAAGCCATGGCATGGTTTCTTTAGTTTTTTGCTACCACTCTGCTCCCATCCATAAAAGCGCCTTTGGTGTTAAATCTCACTTTTCTTACGCACCAGATCAGGGGTAGGAGCAACAACAAAAAAACACACGAACCAAAGTGTGACGCTTCGATATTATGCCCTTGCGGTGGTCTTTTGTGTGCACTTTCGGGACAGGCCTATATTTTTGTTATTCGTCTATTTGCTCTATTTCACTGCTCAAGCGGGATGAGAGCGAAACCAATGGTGGACGATTGAGGCGTTCGCTATTGACCATTAATCCCCCTCTGATGCCCCATGGATTACTTTTACGATAAGAAATCCCACGAGCTTTTGCTTGTTTGCTGTTCGCGATGGTTTGATATTTTAATGCGGTTCCTCTTGAGGCGTAAGGGTGTTCGCTTTTTTGTGTGTGTTTTAATTTCGGAAAGCGTTAGGCTTTCGGAAGCGCTGCCCCTGCTGGTGGTGGGGCATGAAAAGTGACGAAACTCGAAAGCAGGAAATTGTTTTTTTTTCCTGTTTTGCTGGCTGAGTTTGTATTTTACGAGTGGATCGATCGATTATGGTTGGCTTTTTAAGCTGTGATTTTGTGCATAAATTTGGGAATAGATTTGGGCATAGATTTGAGCATTGTAAGGGATGAGCTCAGAAGTTTGGAAAATTAATGCCAATTAAAACAAATGCTATTCTCTCTTGGCGCTTCTTTTTTTCTACTTATAAATCTTCTGTCTAATTTGCTGGAGCAATTTATGTCAGGTTAAATCAGTAAACACGAATGCTACGAATGAACAATGGTGGAACAAAAGCAACTTCTACTACCAATCGATTATCGTATCGCACCAACGAAAACAACCTTCATCCAAAACCGTTCAACAAAACGTCTCTAGACATAAACGCTTCAGTTACGCTTGTACATCCCCCGAATGAGAAATCACAGCTTCTCAACAAAGAACAATCACTGATTGGCATCAAAGAAAAAGAACAAGCGCCAATAGGCACTATTTGAACAGTCCGGCCGTCCGACGATTGCTCCTCTTTGTATCTGTTTCATGTCTTTTCCGGTACGATGACGCTGCTCTGGCAGTTGGCTAAAATCATCGCGCCTTTTGTCAATTGATTGATAGCAGTTGCGGATCGGCACTTTGCCACCGGTTTTCACAGCACAACAAACACACGCCGGTACCGATTATTGTGCCATTTTCCGTCCTCCCATCGGCAAGGAGCAAGCTCGCAGCATAGCGAAGAAGAAAGGAAGAAAATGGCAAAGCTAAAGCAAACTGATTGATACTCGAGCATTGCTAATTACGTGTGCGAATCTCGCTTTCCCATCTCATCTCCTATGGTGACATTGGCCCCTTGTGTGTGTGTGTGTGTATGCTAGAGATTATTTTGAAAAATGTATTCCCTGCATTGAGCATGTCCGATCGTCCGAGCTCGCTTCTCTAAGAAGGAAAACCTAGAAGCAAACCCACCCCAATCCATTGCACACAAAAGAATGCCGATGTGGGGCTGTCTCAGTGTCTCCCTCACCAGTCCCGATGGGCGAGCGTGGAAGAGGAGTCCACTGGGACGCACCACACCGGGGAAACAAAGCAAACAAAACAAACTAAAATCAATGCAACACAAATCAGCACGAAGGGTTGGGCGGGGGGGGGGGGGGAGAGAGGGAATCAAGAAATAGTCCCCGGGCCATCCGGTAGCAAGACATCCGGTGGAAGCGACCATCCGGTGGCAGTGGTTCGGGTGCGTCAGGTTGGGCGAGCAAAAGGGCTGGAAGAGATAAAAAGAAACCCTCCCCGCCAGACCCTGGACAGTTGAACCTTCCGTGGTGCTGTGGGTGAAGGTACACTCAAGAAAGCGGCCCCCATTTACCATCGGTTAAGGCCGCTGGAGGAAGTTACTTTAATCGAGGAAACAACTGTACCGCCACTGGGCAAAACTGGGGCGCACATCCGAGCTAATGTTCGTGCTAAATCCCTGAGCAGTAATTAATGTGCCCTGCGAGAAAGCACAAAGCTTTTGCTATCTTTCTCTCTTGTTTCTCGCCGTGTTCGATCTGTTATCAGGTACCAAGCAGCCGGAATGTGAAACACTGTCCCCCCGAGGAAAACAGGAAAAAAAAGATGGAGCAACGGGTTGAGAAAATTAATATCATCCGCTTCTCACGTGGCGCTATCGAGACCCCCCCCCCCCAAAAGACAGTTTAGCCAGTGCGCGGTTCGTGTTTCGGCCAGCAAGAAGGGGGAAGGAAGGTGGGGGGAGGGGGAGGGGCATGCAACTTGAAACTTTTAAAAACTGAGCAGTCCCAAGGTTCTGAGCAGTGTTTGTTTGTGCGATGTTTTTTTTTTGCTTTCTTTCGTTGTTTCAATTTCTAATCGAAAACTTTTCGATTGAGATGCAACCCGGGCACAAAACGGGTTTCCCCTTCCATCTTTCCTTCTCCATTGGGGAGGTTTTCTTGAGGAGGAAGCAGTAGATAGCACGCAGCCACCATAGAACAAAGCTATCGAAGTTTGTATTCTAATCGTTCAACTATTGTTTTGTACTGCTTTTCCTTTTCGTTTTGCAAATGTTGATGTGCTCGCCAGTGTTCCGGCTTCCCTCATGGTGAAAGACATTCCACCGGCGGGACCAAACGGTTCAATTGGGGAAAATATTTGCTCCCAATTGCCATTCCTAGCTCATTCCTACGCTTGGCGGAGGACGGGAGAAGGGTCCTTGCCGTTTCACTCAACACAGCATTAAGCACGGTACACGTACATTAGCATGACGATAGCGCATCCGAGATGCTGAAATGACGAGCAAAAGAAGAAGAAGGAAGAACCAATGTGCCCCGGTTGCAAAAGAGGTGACAATTTTCTTCGGAGGTTATCTCCGGTGACTCGTTGCGGGTAATTGCATACTTCCTGGCGCACGATAAGTATCGTTTCAGTTGTCCGCCGTCCTCCGTTGTCACTGACAGGTGACAGCTGCAAAACTCTTATCTCGCTTTGTGCTGCCGGTGTGGTGCACCCTCTGCTTCATCATCTCTCCTCACCCTCCCCCCCCCCAGACCATCCATCCTGGGTCGATGAGGAACTCCTGGGTGTGTGTTGCTTTCGCTCGTCTGCTGGTAGAAGTGTGCTTCTTGATTTTTTTGTTTTTTGTTTTTGCTCCCCCTTATTTCCCTCTATCTTTTTCATTTCTTGCACACGGGTCGGTGCAGTGGAAAACCTTAATTTTGTTCTTCGCTAGTTTGCGAGCGAAATTTAAAGCCTGTTTTATTTTTACGAGCTATTTCTTCCTCTGTCGCCTTTGCCGACCACCTTTTACGGCCTTCTGTGCCAGGGTTAGGATGGGTGTTAAATTTATGTTATCCTTTCACATTAACTTTATTATGGTAACTTTCGCCATAGCTAATGGTGTTCGGGAATTGTTTGTAAAGAAAAAACCTTCTTCTACTAGAAACTCTTCAACAATACTTAAACAGTGTGAAAGTTATCTAAAAGAAACGAAGTGGGAAATATTCCAAAGCAAAAGTGGCATACAAATGGTAGGAAACTAAACCGTGATAATCCCCCCCCCCTCCATCCCGAGCATAGACGCACATCGATCTGTCTAACGATTTATTATTTTCATGCTTGATTCGTCATTGCTACAAGAGGTCTCCCACTTCTTCGTTGATGCGAAACGGGTTGCCAAGTGTCCGCCGCTGTCCGAAAATCATCGAACGTCAAAAGCCGTGGGTCGAAAGGAGGGAGAAATAAAAGGACCGCACCTCAACCGGAAGTCGTTAACTTGTCATACCGTTGACGGAGGATGCCCAGGTCCCCGGTCCGGTCCGTGTTTCGGGTTAAACGAAACGTCATAGAGAACGAGAGAATACGAGCGGGAGCGTAAAGTGAAGAGTAATGGAATTCATTAATTTCTGCTTACGTGAGTATTCAATTTTTAGCAGCTCGCAGCGTTTTGGTCCTGGTCGTATCACACCTCAAAAGCGGCAAGACAAAAAAAAACCGGAACAACGGGATGAAGCGAACAAGAGGTCAGGGAGTCCATCGTTCCGAGAAATCTGGTACAAAATCTTTGCTGTCGTTCTTTCAGTCGGGGAGGGTTTGTTTTTTGCTGTTGCCAAGAAGAAATCAGAAGAAGCATGAGTAAGGATGTCTTACTTTTCCCTCACTTCGCTCAATCTTTTCTCATTGTGTGCTGCCGGCGCAAGAGTCACAAGCGAGTGCGAGGTGCCGGTGAATGCTTTCCTCCCCTATTGAAGCAGGTAGCACCGATGTGATTAATTACACTCGAGACCTCACGGCTTGGGCCCGGCAGGAAACGGAACGGTATTTGGAGTGAGGGCGCACCTGAAGGGGGACCTCCGGATCTGCCACCTCCTGGTAGGAGCAGGCGGGGCAGAGTAGGGGATGCACAAAACCCCAAAATCGCAATACCCAATGATGGCGGTGATGGCGGGTAGCCTTTGTTGCAGCCACCGCACCGAATTTCTATTGTGTAACTCCGTTCCCAGAGTGGAGGGGAAGGTGGACAAACAGGTGCCGCTTCCGGTTGTGCTCCGGAAGGTAGGAAGATAGGCAAAGGGCACCCGTTGACGTCAGCATTGGCCTTCGGAATTGGCTTAGTGAAGGTGAGCGAACAGCCAGTTCATTTGTTTCATCGTTACTACCATTGAGCGGACAGAATAACAACAGCCACAAAAAAAAGAGGTCGGAAGTCTGCCCCTCATCCCTTCCCCTCCGCCACCCACCCACAGTGTACGCTCAATCAGAGAAAAAGAGCGCAAATAAACAACCATTTTGGAGAAGTGAGCGCCATGTTGCCGCACAAGGGACGGTGGTGTGTAAAGCTGGAGCAGGAAAATGAAAAATGGCCCACTACCAAGTGCTGCCCCGAAAGTGCTGTGGCAAACCGCGGCAAACGCTTTGTGTGCTCGCTACTGTGCTTTCGCGCTTGCCAGCCGGTTGGGGCTAGTTGTCACGTTGACGCATTGTTAATGGACGCAGTGCAATTAGTAGTGCAGTGGCCGAACGAAGGTACAGTGCGGGGAGCACAATTATTTGATACTTCTGGCTAACCGGAAGGGAAGAAAGTGTCATGGAGTTTAATTGGTTGAAAGTTTAAAATGAGCATTAATTTTTGCAACTTTTGTGTTAAGGGCGCATGCACCCATTGAACGTCTGCAGTGAGTGATGGGATAATTGACGCTTTTTGGAATAAGTTTCAAATCATTGGTTTACATTTTTTCGATAAATATTTATGCTTTCAGTGGGTTTCGCCTGTTTAATTTGTGAAATCTTTATTTAAAGACAACTACTGCGTGTAATTGCATCTCATTCAACATCAACTATCAACAATTTATGGTATTATACAGGGTACTAGAAGGATAAAACTGATTGTATATTGTTGAAAATACGACACGTAGAATCCTTACATTTCAAACAGCTCAACTCCCTGTGCCACAATGTTCTACTGTATAGCCTTTATAACAGGCATGCTGTTGTGCATAGTTATTTCTTCATGAAATGGAACAAAAAAAAGCGTGACAACTATCTCACATAAAGTGTGGTCGGCGTACTCCCTACTCCAAAATATGTTCTACCAATTAAAAACCACAATATGAATATACAATTAAGCCACTTGCCAGTCTTGCCCCACTCGCGCTTACTTCATTTCGATGCATTTTAAGCTGATCGCAGCTCGCTCCCTACAACGCCTAGGTCCAGGTACCATTGCATCGTACCAACGACGTACGAGAGCGGCACTGTGTGTTGGAGCGTTTCATCTCCGCCCGAAAGTTTGCGCATAAATAATTAATGTGCGTATCGCGGCCGTATCTCTATGCAATGTTTAATTTATGAGTTTAATTAAATTTTTAATCGGCACAGCGGTGACAAAGCGCTCATCTAGCTCATAATAGAGCCGCTACCGGTGAGTGGGGTGGCTTGGCGGCTGGTTTAGCCGCTAGTCCTTTAGACCGTACGGTCGGTGGCAGTGGCGCCTTTTTCCTTACTCATACCGTGCTCTAATAGGTAGCGTACGAACGAGCCATTGTGGGGAGTGTACGATGACACTACTTACAATGCTGCTTCCCAGTGTGCCTCTCTCACACACACACATACATATAAACACGTGTGTGGTGCTACTCCCTTGGAGCAGTAAATAACGGCAAAGAATTTAAATTTCAAATTCTGTTGAGAATAACTTTTAGCCATTTTTTTTTGGAGGGTTGTCAGTTTCTCCAGCCCTTATTTCCCGCTGGAGTGTTGTAAATGGAGCTTGCGTGGACAGCAGCGCAACGGTGTGAGGCCGTGTGCGTGGAAATTGATGTCGCGTTCCCCTACTAATTAGCGCGAGGGAAGTGTGCGGGTAAAAGATATCGCCCCAATCCCAGGGTGCCATTTAAAGGGTGTCGGTGCGTGCTGAAGGATAATCGCACGTGCGTTACCGTAAGTGGTGCGTTGCTATAGTGCGAACACGTCTCTGTGTGTGTGTGTGTGTGTGTGTGTGTGTGTGTGTGTTTGTTTGTAGCATCGTGCGTAAGCGCTCACGTGTGGACGGTTCATTGACGGTCGCTTGATTCATAAGATGAATGTTCTCGGCCTGCTAAGGATTGTTCTTGTAGAGGAGAGGTTAGTGTTTGTATGTTTTTTTTTCATCTTAAAGTGAAGCAGTATAATTGATGCACTTCTTCACCCAAGTGAAAGTGTCAGGCTGCAAATGGTCACGGTTGGTCGGGAGAGAAAGAAATGAAGAATTCTGTTAAAAAGGATAAGAATTATATTCATGTTAAGCAAACGTGATTTGTTAATAGGAAGGTTTTAATACATTTAAGGCTCAAGCGAGAGTCCGAGAAACGATTACAAGCCTAAAGAGGACCTAAGCAGCGCATTTTGTGACAACCATACGTATTTACTATAAAGTGGGCTGTGGCTATAAAGTGTTTACAAACTACATTCCTAATTGAGTATATTCTACCGAGGAGCCCCATATTTCAATTTTGCTCCCAATGTCCACATCAAGACTCTCGCCGCTTGGCCGTTTTCTCCCGCTTCGCTAACGAGATGTTTAAGATTCATCTCCGTGCATGGTTGAGCTAGTTTCCCAACCAATTCAAACACTGAATGAATGCATGAATGCTTAATATACATTCAGTGCTGCAATGCTCGGAAATCCCGACTCATTTCCCGTGTGGCCGTCGGATCGTCAAAACCTGTCGGCTAATCGGTTCGGACGGTTATTGGAGTTGAAAATTCATAGCATTAATTGAAAAGCATCCAACATGCTGCTGCTATTATGTTAATTGATTTATCCATATTTGATAAAGCTCTTATCCGAACCCTCCTTCCCCGGTGACGGGTGACATCGCCGTCCCCTTTGTCGTCCCGGGTGATGGAGGACGGAGGGATTGGAGAAATAAATTGTCTGCCCATAGTATCCAGGACCCGCAGAGTGGATAGTGGTCTGATGGTGCAGGGGATCTGTGTTGTGTTGATGAGGCTACTAGTCAAAACACGCATTCCAATGTTTCTCGGACCCACCGCAGCGAGTAGAGTTCGAGGAAATTGTGGTTTGTTCGTTCGGCATTGAGCGCTTGCGCTGGCAGTGGAACATAACTTTATGCAACTTTGTGTGTTTTGAAAATTTCACCTCAAAATGTACGTTTAAATTTCGGTTCTGCTTGTCCCATTTGCCCGGAAATAGCCCAACCCGGTTCGGTTCGGTTTATCTCCGCTGGATCGTTAAGTTTGCGGCACGATTTTGTCACAGCAGAACTTATCGTGCGTTGAAAATGTTCCGTTTCAATTCGGCTGTTCAGCATTTCGACAGTAAAATCAGTTCATCCATTCGCTCCACAGTCAACGAAATGGGGCGCGTTTTTTGTTCGATGTGCCGTAATTTAATTTACGCAATCGAGCGTTCGTTGAGCGGAATCGATTAGGAAAATTCGTTTGAACCAAACCCGTACCCCTTAATTTGCAACAAACCCACCACACAATGCAAAGCAGACGGGAAATGTTTGTCTGCTTCCCAATTTTCGTTCTGTTTCCATTTTACGGTGACACACACACACACACACACACACCGACGCCACAGTCACCACAATCAGATTTTAATTCACGAACGAAGGAACAAACGCGTTTTGCCCAACACTGTGACCAGAATCCTCTTTTGCGAGCGTGAAAAAGTTTCGCAGCGTAAACGTAAACCCCGTCTAGCATTGGAGCCGATGAAACGATCAAAAGAGGTACGCAGGAAGACGAATCGGGGTCGGGTGGCACGATATGATTTAATTTATTCCTGAACCAGAAGCTTGTCACTAATGAAGTCGAAGCTGGTGTCATCTCGCCACCGCGGGCCACCCGGGATGGAAGATTATGGAAATGCGGCAAATGTACTCAAAACTTCGGTCGCCGCTTTGCGCGATGAAAAAGGGTAAAAAAAAAAGGTAAAGCAGTCCGCTATAAGGTGTGGCAAGATCATTTGTAAATGCCACGTTTGCTGCGGGGATTTGGCACGCGAACACGGCTATAAAACACGCGTAAGTCCCGTATTTTGCGATAAAACTGTGCATCCTTAAACGAACAATTCTCTTCCGCAAGGTGCAATATGAAGGTAAATTGCTGCTGTGAAGGTAAATTCCTACCACGCACTAAATCCACTCACTTCAATTACAATACCACGCCCACACCATAATTGAGCCATTTTAAATGGCATTTCGGGAGGAGCGGGGCACGCGTAACATCATCATCGTGCGCGAATCTTGATTGGAAAGTAACGCACTGCACTGAATTCAAATTAGTGCTCGGTGTGGTGGAGCCACAATTCACCCAATCTGTCGCTAATTGTAGTCTCAAAAATGTGCCATAAACATCCTGAAAAGAACACACAGAAAAAAAAACAAATTGGGGACAATTTTCCCAACCCCACGCGGCACGCAACTAGCGTAGAGAGAGAGAGAGAGCAAAACTTAAAGCGAAATAAAAGCAAAAAATGCGCGTGAGCCAAAAAACTGGAACAACAAGCATAAAACGGTAGGTTGCGTGGGGTGTGGGGGAAACCACCGGTACCTCTGGAAGCGTGGCAGCATTAAAAATATAAAAAAGCACCACAGCCATATCAGTATGCAAAGGAAAACAAACGTTAGTCAATGATGATTGCCCATAAAATGGTGTAACATAACAGCGATAGTTAATTACAATTTACAGGCCCGCCGGCCGATCCTATCGCGAACCGACCCCAATAAACTAATGATCAGGTCGACTGCCCCTGTTTCTCCCCTTCCAACCCCACACAATGGCAGAATGGTGTGTGTTTGTGCACACAGTTGTGTGTTTATGATGTGTTTTTGCGCTCCTTTATTTCGTGTTTACTTTTAGCTTTCCCACTGTCTTCACTGATTGGGGCTGCTCCCAAGCCGCCTTAGTCCCTCCCCCCCCCCTTTTACTTCATTTGTTCCCTCAGGTGTATACTAATAGTCCACTGGGACCGCCCTGGACTTCCGGGGGGCACCACGAGCGGCACCCGATAAGCGCAGACCGGCCCTGTAACTCTTCGCAGTAATGGCGAACGACATAAATCAACCTGAGCCACCGCACAACGGTGTGTCCTGTACCGACCCGGACCGGGATCCGTGGCGTTGGACAAAACTTATTCGTTGTCAGTTTAATCCGCTTCCGCTTTTGCATCCCTTCCAGCAGCACGCCCCTCGCTCGCGGCCATTTAGCAACGGGAATAATTGAACAATAATTACCTCTAGGCCAGGTGTCTGGGTGAACCAAAAAAAAAAACAAAAATAATGTACGAAAACGGTGGAGCACTGGGGACATTCCGGGTGGGGATGAGTTTTGTTCGTGATTTTATCACATCCCGGTTCCGGTTCCGACTGATTCCGGCTCGGCCCCACAACAACAAACTCTCGACCGGCGCTGGGCCGCTTTATCGCTACCGAAATATATGTGGCAGCAGATAATGAGTAACGGGAGGGAGGGAGGGTAAGAGGACAAATCAAAAAAGAAAACACGGCGAACAAATCTTCGTACAAGATTAAGCAACATTCCGAGCGAACCGGTACGCCCGCTCCTAAATCCACCCGTTTCCAGCGGATCAACGCTCAAACGATAAAGCCGTAGTGGAGTGGTTCTCGCAAGCAGGAAAATGTACGGAAAATCAACATAATGTTTTCCGCAACAGCCCAGACCAGACACGCAACACTTACGCACACACACACACACACACACATTCCTCGAACGTTGCCATACAGTTTGGCACAACGAATAAATTATTATTAATTAATTCCTAATTATTTATTTGCAAAACAGTGCTAACTGTTCGCAGTTACACGCTCAACTAATTGTCGACGGTGCTGTTTGCTCGGCTGCATGGTGTGCTTGTGTGTCTCTTTATGCGTGTGTGTGTGTGTGTGTTGGGTGTTAAGGGAAGTCCTGTCACACCATGCACCGGGGCTGCATTTTCGACAGCAGTGTGGTAAAGCTCACTCGCCCGAAAAGGATCGATCACGTATGAATATTAATTAACGCGGTTCGCGCTTATTCGCATGGCAGAAGGAACGACACAACAAACAAAAAAACTGCTTTCAATGTTCCACCGTAACCGTGGTGGGTGAATGGGGCGTCTCTGGCGACCCTACTCATTACCACCACCACCATCATCACTTTTGTGCAGTGTTTTAATGTGCCATAACTTGCATCATTTTGGCACTGTTTCAATCGTGTTAATGAAGCCAAACTGTCGGATTTTTGGAATGGAGTTTGCTGTGTTTCGAAATTTGTACCACACTCCGGCCAACTCTGGGGTTTATAGGGAAAGGCAATGCCATTACCGTGGCGCATGAGAGAATAAGCTTTATCTTTGTGCCCTTTGATGTGACATTTACCGATGTGAAAGTTTTAGTGAAATGCTCTCCCTTATCCATGATGGTTGATGATAACTTGCGATGCGGAAAATGTTTTTTTTTGTTTTGGGGTAATTAAAATTAATATATAGCGCACAGTAAGCATAATATCGAACGAACAGGATCTACACTTTGATGTACATAATGCATTGCATTTCTTGATGCCAACAAGCTTTATCCTGTGCATTGATACCATCTGCACTCGGCGGCAATCGTTACAGATCGCACCTCAACACTGAATCAATGTATCCATTTTGTCTACAAATGCGTTGTCCAATGCTTGTGTAATTGCTGTACTTTAAATCATTCGTACCACAAAAAAAAAAACAAACATTGAGACCTTTCATGATACTAGCCAGCTGTTTTTTTAACGAAGTTTGACAGTTGGCGGCTGAAATCATGTCAACACTCCATATCAAACCGCACACTAAACTAGCAAGCGATTACAGCCTCAAAGCTAGAATTAGATTCGAGTACCTGCTCGAAAAAAAATGAAGAAACATGGTCGTGTTTTCGTTTATCCCAAGGTCCATTATAGAGATTAGGTGGTGGAATCTAGAATCAAAGTATATAACCTGTTTTTTGTAACACTCAAAACGCTGTTATTATCTTCATTCAGAAGCAGAAGCGATAAGAATCAACCATCTTAAAACATAATCCTTGGGATAAGCCCACCTGTATATTATACCCATTGTGATAGCTGCTCGAAAACTGCTATAGAATGCAACGAGCTGACAGGCTGAAATTTCAGCTCACGATCTTTAAAGAGTAAATGGCCCATTATTATCATGAAGCTGCCCATGTTTGCAAAATGCTGGAATACCGTACATCAATGAACAGTTTTTTTCAGCTTTATACTGGAAGGTTGCCAGGCGATTGGATTTTAAAACTCTGTCATTAAATATTTACTTCCTAGTCTTTGTGGCTCGCACTCCCAGCAGTTTTTAGAATGGAGTTTTACTCTCATTAGTTTGGTTATTGCTCCAAAAATCGCTTAGCTGGTCAAACTACTGAATGAAATTGTGGAAACTCACTTAAATATTTATAAAATCTCAACAAAATAATTTTAAAGGTATATTTAAAAGTATAAAACATGAGAGTTTAAATAATGCTTTACGCGCTTAACATTTGCATACAACTTGAACAGAAATTACAAAAAACAACTTTAATTTGATTTTTGTTTGCATCGCTACAAACTGTACAATCTCATCATTCATTAGCAAATGAGTCGTTGTAGTTTTTTTCTCCCTGTATCAAACGTTTCCGGTACTGTTTGACCACCATCCCGCGCCACACGCACCGCACATCATGAGATGAGCAGAAACGATGTTAAATAATGACTGTGTTCCGATTCTGGCCCCCATTCATGTTTCGCACGTTCGCTTCATTCATTCGTGCTGTGCCGTGCGTCTTTGTCACCCATTGTGTTGTGATTGAGGGGACAGTGGGGTGGTGGTAGGAAAGTCCAACCATAACTCTGAGTGTAGATTTCTAGCGGTGGCAAGTGGCGAACCATGTCGGTAAGTGATTTTTCCGACCCCTATCCCCTCCCCCCGGGGCCCCTTCCGGTCAACCGATGAGCGTACGTACCGTGGGGCTGTAAAGTCATTGAGGTGGAAGTTCTGTTTCGTAATCAAATTGAGTGCCTACGATTACGATAACGATCAACAGTGTAGTTCACACACACGCCACGCCACGCCCGCAGGTCGTACCGGAAGAGGAACTGCTGACACCCTGGAGGACACTGAAGTGAAGCTGATGGGCTGGAGGGAGAAGGCATTGGGTCATTTGTGTTATCGCTATCGCGTGACCGAATCCTATCTTTGGTTGGTGCGTGCGTGGAAACATCTCCCCATCTTACCTTACCGCGCCGTATGCACAAAGCAAACATCAAACTTTCGCGGTTTAATCGCACGTGAAGAGGTATGTGTGCGCGTGTGAGCGTGTGTGGTTTTGCATGCTGCTCGGGGAAAAGAGGTGCGTGATTGGGACGCCCGGAAACCAAAGCGGAAAACTGTTTCAGGAAAACACATTTTCACACCTACGTTCACAGCACTGGAGGGATTGACTGGATTGATGCGAGTGGACGACGTGATGTGAAAAGGATTGAGAGAGATAGAGAGAGAAAAAAACACGACTCTAACACTTCAACAAACTCACACACATGATTCAATGATGCGTTAATTACATTTAATATGAACTGTCAATATAGTGGAGGTGGCAGTTGTAAAAAATGGCATTACAATACAATCATGCTGTTTGTTCGTCCCCTTCCTATGTTCATTTACACACACAAAAAAAAAACACAGAGCACTGACTTTACTCTAACAATACCTCATGTGTGTGCGTGCGTGTGTTTAAATAAAACAAACAGGACCGCAATGCCGTAATTACAGCATGCCATGATTAACAAGGTGACAGTAGAAGAATGAGACAAAAAACAGCAACGCACCAATGACCTTTTTAATGAGCACTTTGATTGTGTCTGTTGAACACACACACACACACACGAACACACACGCACCTACACAAGCTTAATAGAATCCATTCAACTCCGTCCCGGGGATTGGGTTCCAGAATGCCAGCGTCATTCAATGCCTGCACCACCCATCTCGATCAATCCTTTACCCATTACGGTCGGTGGCGTTGGTTCATCAATCTTCGGCAAGGGGGACTCGTCTCTTTTCTCAAATCGACTCTGCTCTAATCCCGTCAGCGGCGGAGGCGGCGGTGTGTAGGTATGGCCTGCACACCGCCTCACTGAGCTTCCCCCGGTTTTCCCCTCGTTATGCCACTGATCGATTAGTTGAGGTTGATTTTAATTGTGTTTGCAAAAGTCACTTTTCCACGCTTTTCCGCCAACTCATCGTGCCACATCGTGCGGTGCACAGTGAAGCAGTAAGTAAGTTCGTCTCACTTCCGTTCGCCGTTCCGACGTGCTTTGGCGGGGCTGGGGGAAGTGCGAGAAGAAAATGCCCAAAGGCTGCGAGCTGTATGTGTGTGTGTGTGTGTTTGGGTGAGTTCTCAACTGTGCGCAACCGGTTGAGGTAGAACTTGAAAATCATCCCACGAGCGCTTGTGCAGGTCGAGCACAGGGAATGTTGGCCCAGGTGCACACCGTTAAGACGTAAGCAAACACATTCACGCTTACACGGTTACCCTTGTGGGGGTGTGTGTGTGTGTGTAGGTGGGAAAGGCTTAATCCATCAGATTAAATTACTCCCCATTTCGCTGAAGTTGGGTCGGTTCGGCAGAGGTTTGGTGGGCTTGTGTGAAGTGAAAGCGCCAGCAAAGCGAGATACAATCCTTTCTACGCTACAGCGGCTGACACGGGATTTTTCCCCTCCCCACTTCCTTAAAGCTCTTGGGGTAGAAATTCTCACATGCGCTTTCACACTTCTCACACCACCATCACCACTCACTGCCAATGGTGCGGAATCTAAACCCCCCTCCCCCAAACCTAGCGTCACACTTTAGCTGAATCACAAGACATAACCGCCGGAGAGAGTAAGCATGACTCGGTAGGAAAATGGATCGAAATGGCAAAATGAAGGCCAAAGAGCCTCATATAACCACACACATACGCACACGCACACAATGAATGGCAATAGCCTGTCTGTAAAGGAACTTGGGTATGTGCAGGCGTAAAGCATCGGTGTATGAGTGGTGGGGTAGGCCTGTCTGATTAGCAGATTATGACAAACTCGTATTCGTTAGTTTAACAAGTATTCATTTGCGAATGCCAATCAAACTATAAATGCATTAAATCATCGGTATCGTAGTAGGATTCAATGCTGATAAACTTATGAGTTAGTGGTTATGTTTTGTGGCATTTTATGCAAAAAAGTATGCCATAAAACTTTCACCTGTCCGACAAGAAATGTCTAAACGCTAATGCTCAACTATGAACAACAATTCAACGAACTGTTTTTTGTTTCTTTATTTGGTATTCTTATTATAATTGTTTGTGTCTAATGATAATGATTGAGAGAAACTCAATGATTTGTGTTGAATAATTATAAATATTAAGATATATTTGACTTCACAAGCAATGATCCATAAATAATGTGTAAAGTGGCACGGAGCTTTAAATTTTATTCATTAAAAACTAGTGATGTGTGCTGTCCGGAGCGCACCCACGACAACGATCCGACTCCGACTATTATTAGTTCGATTTCGAATCCCGCAAAATGTGAACCACTAGTTTCGCCCGGCGTCGGCTGGAGCCGCCTGGGGCCGCCCGGAGTCGTCCAG
>AXCO02006014.1:0-17226 GCA_000473525.2 Anopheles melas | reverse complement strand
AGAGCGGTATGGGAGAGCGGGGGTGGACATTAGGACATTGGAATGAGGGGCAAGAGAGGAAACCGTACGGGACGATATAGATAAATCCACACGAAACAACAAGTACAACGCCACACATGAAACACAGTACAACACACACGCACACACACACTGAAAGGGTGTTCATATACCACCCAGTGTTGGACAAATCATGAGCTAGTAATATGTATGAATAGAGCAATATGTGTGTCTGTGTGTGTGTGTGTGCAAGAGATTCAAAACAAAACAAAAGCTTAGTGACAGTGAGGCGTGTGAAGAAAGCATTAGAAACGAAACAGCTACAGTAAACAGACGAATGAATGAATAGTATACGATGGAACAAAGCTGGGTGCTGGGTCGTAGTAACTTCCTGGGGAAAGTGATAAACTACTGTAACGACACTAATGGCACTGCTGGTTCGATAAACATAAGCATGAGAACGTAACGAACGCGATGTTGACTCTAATAGCGCATAGCGTTTGGGGAGATTACTAACAATGTTAGCCATTATTATGTGGCCAGAACGATGTTTTCGGACCATTCTCGATAGACAATGGTTGGCGAAGGACGGTCCATCCTCTCATTAGGCTCGTTGATGATCCCTCTAGGGGAAGGCGAAACTGGCTAACGAGCGCTAGGTACGGCTGTCGATAAAGCGGTCAGCGGAATTGATTTATACCTCCAGCCTGGCTTACTTCCCGCTGTGCGAACTGGGTGCTCGTGATGATACTATCAAGCAAATATGATAACAGTGGAGACACGGGGGGGTTCGCCTGGGCAGTTGTTGCGTTACAGGTGGAACGATACGCGAATGATAACGCAACGAGTAGCGCAATGTAGGCCAAGGACGCTGGTAGCAACCACGCCGCCAAGGAGTGAAGAAACAAGCTCGACACGCTTACACGAACGGAAGGCTGGGTGGATATGGTGGGTGATATATTCTGTTGATGTCATGTTTATTCGATGGCTCGGTGGAAGATAATAAATTGGAACAAGTTGTCAGACAATACACTGGGAAGCTGCGAGTGTTTAGCGCTTTGGACAACAGCAACCGGGAGGCCGTTTTAGAAGAGCACTGTAGACGATTTAGATGTAAGTAAGGGGAAGAATGAGCATACAACAGTACGGAAGGCTAGCTTTAGTGTCATTTAGTGACGTTACGCAGGGATGTGAAAGCTTTTTTTAAGGACGCACAAGTGTTCCAAGCGGAGTTTGTAACAAGGCACGAACAAAACGCCTAAATGTATGCAATACGCATTGCAGGCGTTGCCTTGTTGGCGAATTTCATTCTCACAGGGTGTAGCAGAACTTTACAACGCTTTACTAGCGCGTTAAAAAGGGAATCAAGATAGCAGTAAGATACTTTCGCCGTTCTTACCTAAATTCCAAATGTTGCTCCAAGAAGATCTTTCCACGGGGATACCAATCCTTTTATACCATAATCAGCAATTCCTTTGTATACTATATAATCAGACACATATAGACACAACACTCACATACAGTGATAGCGACAACAGTAGTAAACCCACTGCAATATATTACAGTGCAACCGCACGCGTGCACGTGTGGCTTTTGGTTTAATTTGCGGGGAAGTGACAATGTTGCCCGTTCGGACCTGGAGCCCTGGAGGAACCATTTGTTAAGGAAAGGTTATTCGCTTACGCCAACGTGTAAAAAGGGCAACGGCACGCAACAGCTGGCCTGTGTAGGTGGTCCGTGTTGCTGGCCGGGAGTCCGATGCCTTCCCGGAATCATCATGTGTTAGCAACCCAATCATGATGAAGCATTTTGGGAAGGAAACATTCCATAAAGTATGGTATTGGGTATGGCACACACAACAAAAAAAAACAAGACACACACATACACCGATCAAACGGGAAGGTGAAGGTGTGTGTGTGTGGGAGGGTTGGTAGCGTCGTTAGGCCAAACGAAACTCGAACTCATCGTAATGAACTGGATGGTAGTAGCTGGGGTGCGTGTTTTGACGTGTGGATCGCTCATCGAAGATGCTGTGAGCGCGTTCCGCGATTTATTTTCCATATCGTTGTTGTTGTTGTTTTTGTTTGTATGTTATCAGCGTTCGTTGCGAAGTCGTTTGTCCAGGGAAGAAAAACAGCCCACCGTAATAAAAAAAAATGAACAAAACAGTTGCCAGCATGGCAAAATGGGGAATGGGAGGAATGAGAAACAGAAATAATATTAACAAAAAAACATAACAACAAATTCAATCCCAACAATGTACAGCACACACACGCACGTGTGCTGTTCTTCATAATGTCCTGTATGGAAGGACGATGAGATGATGTATGGCGTGATATGATTGAGGGAACGATGATAAATGTGATGAGTCATGAAGAGAGAGAGAGAGAGATAAAGGAAAAAAGACGCAGATTTTACAGTACTTTGTGCAGCCCACAAAACGCTCGTCAATTGGCAGACTGATGGATTGTTTGCTGTTTATTTTATTGGTTGCCTTTTCCTTTGATTTTTTCATTTGTGATACTATCTAGCTTGCACGAAGCAGATTGAATTGGTTGAATTATACCAAACGAGGTTAAACAAAACGAATGAAACAAACGCTTGTGCAAATGTGTAAGCAAATGTAGAAACTACACAAACACGGCATCACTGCCTGCACTCGTCTAGAGCGATGAAAGCGGTAACAAATCTCACTAAAACAAATATGATAAAAAACAACCATCTCAAACTGATACAAGTACTAGAGCGAACAGAACAGAAAACAAAAAGAAACCGAGAGAGATGCAAACGTAAGCATCAAAGACAAACACATTTTTAAAACGTGGACAGCAAAAAGTGGGCACGCTGCTCGTGGCTGCCGCTGTTACTCATGCCGATGTTATGCCGTGGTTTTAGGTATATTGTGTGAGTGTTATTGGTTGCGGGGCTAAGGGGAATTAAGAAAAACACGGGTGAACGGGGAGGAGAAACAAATTAAAATAGCGAAAGCAAACGAAAGAAGCGCCGCTGCCCGGTGGTGCTGGTTTTCCTTGAGCCACACACGCGTGCTAATTACCCGCTTCAAGGGTGTATGAGCGTGTGATTGTGTGTTCTGTGTGTGTTCGTGTATGAAGAAAGTATAGCCGTGTGTTTGTGTACGTAAACGTGTCCGAAGGCAAAACGAAACTATCGTCAACGCAATTACAATCGCTACTAAAGTGTAAAGGCATTCCGCAAACATTACTGATACCATCGCATCACACAACAATAACCAGAAACGTCGGTAGAAAAGGCCAAAAAAAGGGAAATATTCTACTAACAGCATTGCTAAGGTATCAAAGATGGCTAAAACAGAACTAACTATTCAAACAGATTGCATACATTGAGGCGTTTCACCAATCTACTAGAACTGCGCCTAAAGTTATGCAATTTGCGTGCCCAAATTCGCCCCAACAGCTGCTGTGTGATGGTATGGCTCATTAGGCTCATTATCTTTGTAAAACAAGAAAACGGCAAGAAATTCGAACGCAAAATAAGAGAAAAAAAAACAGGTGGGCTCGCAACCGAACGGAACGAAGAAGTAAAGAAGCGTCCAGTGTGGGTGGGTGGGTGTGTGTCTCCATGCTCAAAAACCTTGCCTGGTTCGCTGTGGTTCAGTGTGTGGTTTTGCGTTATGGGTGTTGGTTTTGTTGGTTTTTCGTACGCTTTACTTACTGTCAATCATGGCAGCGCCGCGGACAACGGAGAACCGTTTGGATGAACTGTTCCAGCTGGGCAGCAGAAGCTGGATGGGGATGGAGTGAGTGAGAGAGAGAGAGCGGAGTGGGCTTTTGGGGAAGGATCATTCTAACCTTGATTTTGGGGCTCTAAAGACGATATACCGGTACCCCATATGTGTGTGTTTGTGTGTTTTAGAGAAAGAGAGATAGAGAGAGAGAGAGATGGATTCTACTGGGCAAAAGTTTATTACTCGCACGTGTTGGATTCTTTTCAAACATCAGGTTTGCATTTTCGGTCAACCATGCTTACACGTTCCACAGATTTTGGATACATTCTAGCCCCCCCCCCCCCCCAAAAAGAAAAAGGACGAGGAAACTTTCAATCGTAGCTCAAACAATGGCCCGTCAGGAACAGCGGGTATGCACTTTAAAGTTGGCCGACGCACGAACCGAATGGAAGAAGGAACAAGAACAACGATAGAACGATAATCGATAAGTGTGAAGCCTGCTGAAGCCAAATTTACTATGTGGCATTTATTATAGTCATAGAAGCATAGAAGAGTGCAACAGTGCTCTCGCTCTGATATACATTGCATTTTAGGGGTCAATATTTTGTAGGAAGCTGTGTGAAGTTATCTGTGGAATGTTTTCTGTCCTTGCCGCACTACACACACACACACACAGGCGCGCGCGCCCGCTCAATGTCCTTGTTTGCGTAAAAAGTGTGTGGTGCGTTGCTTGTGCGCACGATAAATTGGGAACGATTCACATCGTTTTCTGCTTTCTTTAAGGTAAAGGATGTGTTGGCAGAGGGGATGGAGGGAGGATTATTTGTGTTGAGAATGGTAACAGTGTGCATTGGTTGTTGGTTGCAGTAGTAGTAGTTGTTATTGTGGTGGTGATGGTTGTTGGGTAGCAGTTGTTGGCATAACATCGGATGACGGAGACGGAGTACAACGGAGTTCAATATTAGATTTTGGTATTAGAGCGTAAAGAGAAGTTGTGGAAAACATATTTTGGCCGACATGAACAAGCCCAGATGACTCGGATGAACATGTTAGGCAAGCAAAATATGAACCGAGAAAAACACAGTAATTGACGTAGACAATAAAAAAAAACAAAAAACCACAAAACGGATAAGACATTCAAAATAAAAACAAAGCATCTCATCGGCTCTAAAAACGGAAGTAAACCAAAGAAACTCTTCTATTTAAACACTGCTTTTTTGGGGAAAAAGCAACATTTGCATACACCTATGCTGCAAGTAACTCATCGTTGGAAAATCAAAAAAACCAAAAACCAAACAAAAACGAACATGGCTACAATCGAACTGTTCAATCAATGAGCAGTGTGTCTTCAATGATGGGTGTATGAGCAATCGTGTTCCGTGTTGTCATGACAATTAACGTCGCCGTCTTGGTCGCTTGCTTGTGTATGTGGATGAGAATGATAGCATGAGGGAAAAAGAGAGAGAGAAAGATAGAGAGAAAGAGGCGAAAATGAGATGAACGTATGTGTGAGAATGAGTGTCGTTGAGTGCGAAAAGTAATAGTAGTCAGTAAAAGAGTTGTCCCATAGAAGATGATGGTGACGAATGATGGTTGAAGAAGAAGGAAGCATGATGGTGAGGCGTAGAGCGGAGCGGAGCGCAATGAAGGCAGAGTGAAGGCAGAGTTTGCTAGACAAAGAGTACACACCCGGTTTTCCGATCGCGCGGCGTCGACGGTGGTGTGCAGGGCGAGCTGCCCTCGCTGTACGAACCGCTCAGGATGGCACCCTGGCGACGCCGGACCGCATTCAGTAAGCTCAGGGTGGAGCTGCTCAAACCGTGTTTGAAGGACTGTTGGTGGAAAGAGAGGGTGAGAGAGAAACGTTTATCATGATGCGTGTGTTGAATCAGATTAACGGGGATACTTACAGGCACACATGTTCCTCGCATTTCTCTTAAATCGATATTGCGGAAAATATCACAAAGCACGAGCTCCTCCACCGTCGGGTAGCGGCCATCCGGCGACTCGAAGATCATCTGCAGCACATCGACCACCTTTGGGGGGGGGGGGGGGGATAGAAATGAACGTTGTCGTCAGACGTTGGGTGTCAGAGTTCCCCGCAGCCGAAGATCACATCTACTCGGGTGCTGTGCTACCTACCTGCGGGTACCGCTCGAGATCGAGCTGATAGTGGCCGGGCGTTGGCTGCGGCGAGGTCAGCTCGTACCCGGCGCACATCTCGAACAGCAGATGGCCGAAGCAGATGACGTCGATGTTGTCAATGTCCGGCGCGGACCGGGCCCAGATGACGGCATTAACGCGCGAGTTCAATCCAAGCAGCCCGTTCTCCAACCCGGATAATCTGCGAAAGTGCATGAAAAGGGACCTTCGGTTTAGGAGGGGAAGCTTTACCTTTGCCGACAATTGCTTTACTGCCGAGTGAATAGGTTTGGTGAGGATCGGCCGAGAATAGGCGAGAAATAGCTTAAGCGTATCGCCAACATTCCTAGAATTGGGTCAATAGCTCGAACAAAAACGTGGCAAAGCGTGGCGGCTCTGGGCCTAATTTTCCACCCGACTGCATCCGGTTTTATGGGCGACAATTTGATGTTGAGGTTGCATAGGAAGGGTCCTTATCTCACGCATCACTGGCTCTGCTTTTTCACGGGTGGATGTGTGGATGGCACACACAATAAACATTCCACATCCCAGCAGCAGCCTGCCCTTGCTATTGTCACGCTCAAGTGTAATGGGTGAGAGCAGTGGGAACCCTTTTTCCCACTGCCCGACCGACTTGTCAATAGAAACCTGTTCGAAGGGTAACATTGAAAGGGTTTTTTTGTGGGTTTGCGGGTGGAACTACACGTAGAAAAGTGAATGCCAATGAGTTGTCCAGTTTTAGCTCACGAAAGGCACTTCATTTGTCAAACACTTTCCGCCGCACCAGGGTCGCACACCCGTTAACGTCCACATCCATGCATTGAAAGTCACATTAACGTCACCCATAATGTGTCAGCCAACGCGGTCGAGTACGCGCTCGAAACGAAGTGCTCTGACGCATAGTCATACGCAAACACACATACACGGAAACATGGTCGACATGGTCGGAAGTTTCCCATCCCGGGGTGGAAATCCGATCCCCTGCCATGTGGATGTGTGTGTGTGTGTGTGAGGGCCAAACCGTTTCAACACTTAAATAGATCACTTCCTTCTCGACAAACGTAGCGAGCAACGGTAGACTGGCAAAATGAACGTTGCCAGGTCACGGAAAGAATGGATGGTCACCGGAAGACCAGTGTACACCATGCTGTACACCATGTCGCACGTCAAGCTACGGACAATGCGCCCCGAGACATGTCTCGATCGGGGCTCATTGAACTTGGGTTGATTTGAAAAGTTTTTCAATTCAATCGGTTTCACGAATTGAATGGCTCACGTTGCAAAGAAGGGGTCAGCTGGTGTCAGATTGAAATTGTCCCTACGTGGGCGAACTTCGGTTGCATTTTTTTTTATGTTTCGTGTATACACGTTGTTTAGAATCATTTTATTGAAAGAATCATGCTCTGAGACCATTCTACCTGATTCAATACTCCAAGTTTGGACAAAACGGTAGAAAAAAAAGTGTATTTTGCAATACCAATTGCATACCTTTAGGCGCTTCAAAATCAATTTCTTTGAAAGGGGAGATTTCTCGGTTTGATTTAAAGCAGCAAATGAAGCATGACTTACCGAGCGACTCCGTTCTGCAGGATGACATTGCCACTGTGCAGATGGCCGTGCGATGGAATGCCGCGCTCGCGAAGGAACAGCAGCGCCTCCAGTATCTGTCGCCCGAGCCGCTGCACCTGCGACAGGGGCAAACAGGTGGACTTTCGCGTGTACTTGCGACTCCACGGTTCGTTCCATTGAGACTGTGTGCGTGTCAGAAATGGGGTAAATAGAGTATTTGAATTACAATACTTTCTTCCCGGTTGTTCGGGAGATTGAACCACACCACGGTTACCTTGTAGATCAGATCCTTCAGACTGCCGCGGGGATTGAATGGCATCACGAGGCTGGTGTACTGGTGCGAGTCGGAGGGGAAAAACCCAAGATCCAGCACCGGATAGATGTACGGATGCTGCAGCGAGCCGAGCAGCTCCATCAGCACACCCTGGGGACACTCAGACGGGGGCAGCTCCTCTAAGGCAATACAGTCGGGAGGTAATGGTAGCAGCGTCATCAACCGATCGGTACGTATCTGCGAAGGCAATGGAACATAGTGAAGCGGACCCACGAGAGTCTCCTGGGGGGAGGGAGTCGACTTACCGTGCAGTCGTTCAGCAGGAACCAGTGCTTATTGGAGCGCGACCCGATGTCATCTAGGTGTGCGATGGACTCGTACCGGCCGCCCGTGTTCTGCAGCCATTCCTGGCACGCGGCGTACGCTCGCTCCCGGGCCGCTCGTTCGCGCGGGCTGCGATCCGGCGCCCCGATGCCACTGTCCAGTGCCGTATACTGCTGGTAGCGTACGCTGTGTCTGTGCGAGATGGAGAACGAAAGGAGAAAGAACCGAACCGGACCCCGGAAGCGGGAAGGTTAGTTGGGTGTTTAAAGTGCGCCTGGGAAAAAGCCCTCCCACAGGTTCTGATTTCTCTTCACTAATGTTTCCCGTTTTCACAACCCCATTCGGCCCCGTCCCCACCCCCAGTAACCAATCATTGTTGCCAAATGCCCCACAGCGCTAAGAGAGAAAAATAAACGCACTAAGGTGATGTATATTTATATGTATATTTTGATGAAGAAAGAAGAATATAACAAAGGAGAAGAATAAAAAACGCTAATTGGAAACGCTAGAGGGGAAAAAATAGAACTTGATAGATTGAACTTGTATTCGAACGCAACAACACACTGGAACAAACGACACGACACTATACAAACCTGGATACGTGGGACCTACTGGAGGAGACTACTACTGGCATTTGGCGGGGGCTGGAGGAGCAGTCGGCAGTTCTAAACGGAACGGAAACGGAATTCACTGACGTCTACATACGTGCGCTAGAGCTAAATTTGACAAAATCGAGCAGTTTCGAGCAGTATATGTACAAGAGAACGCTAGAAACTAAAGCACCTAGTGTTCGACAATTTGACCCCGTGGTATGGAGAGCGAGTGATGAGGAAGATCATCCACCATGCCCAGACAATCGAGGATAATGGAGAATTTATTATTTTACGTAAAAATGCTGTTCAACCGATGCGTCAAAACGGTTCCCTTCTTTGTTGAACGTTGTCGGGGTGCCACGTGGTGCCATGTGACACAGAGCCCGGCGCTGTCGATAATCATTGTACCATTGAACCGTGGCTGTCCACGTGCTACTGCCCCACCCCCCCCCACAGAACGCTGCCAAAAGGGCTGCCACTAATCGTGTTAGTGCCGCCGTACACGGCCACACACAAACACTTGAGCAGGTGACAATGACCAGGCGCCTCCACCAGTACGGAAGCGCTCGCGATAGCGGTACCGTCTAGTTTAAAAGAAAAAGGGATGTTTCACGGGTGCACCGGTAAGGTTTAAACCTGTTAAACTACCGTAAAACATATATGGAGCATTCGTTTGTAAAGGTTTTTTGGCAAAAAAGATCCCTTTGCCAGACTGTTTGGGAGATACGTTTAAACTCTTTATACGAAACAATTGCACATGTGGCAATCGAATTTTTTTATTTCAAAGAAATGGAACACAACCCTTACACTTTACTCATAACGGTTTACGGTCACATTCACGAAAGTGGTAAACATTGAAACAAAGGGGAAACGGATTTACGGGTAAGAAGAATAGAAGAGTACAGCAAAACGGCAAAAATACAATCGAACGAGCGTAAACGACACAACAGCACAACACGGACGACATACATGACACAAGTGAATTGGGGAGAAGTTAATGTTGTTGAAAAGAGAAAGAAAAACAGAGAGAGAGAGAGTGAAAAAGAGAGAGAGAGAGTTGAAGAAAATACACTTCATTTGGTTCGGGAAAGGTATAAAACAGATGCAATCCAACAATTTGACAATCCTTCCCACAACGGGAAACAAGGAAGATTGAAGGGAGTAAATGAAGACAGCTCCAAATACCAAAGAAGAAAGAAAACAATAACTGTACCAACAAGATAAAGCAATAAATGACAAAAAAGGGCGGTGAAATTTGTTTCACTCCAGCACGCTCAGTGAAACGCGCTCAACGATCGAGATAGCGAGAAAGGCGCAACGGTGTGCGCGCGCGCGAACGAATGCACTTGACGTCGACAAGCAAACACTGCGCAAAGGGCAAGGGAGGGGGGGTGCAACTGACAGATGAAGTGGTAGAAGGGAAAAGTTTCTCACTAAATTGATAACGTGAACATTCCCCCACCGCGTGCAGCGGAGGTGTGCAAATGCCCTCCTGTCAGCCGTCCTTCGCAAGTCGGCCACAGTCAGTACTCGAGGTTCTCGTGGTATAAATATAGCACAGGCGAGGAGATTAGCACACGAAAGTTTCCTCGAAACCGATGTGTAATGTAATATTCACACACTCCGGCCCTCCGGTTCCCTGGGAATGTGAGGTACACATTGCTCCACGATGCATTGCCGCTTGGCTAGGAAGCAAAACAATGCAGTGGAATTGGCTGCAGGTAGTCGTGTTTGGCTGGAAGGAAGGAAGGATCCATTAAATTATCCATCATTGAGCAGGGTGTGCAAGGGCATGGACGGAGAAGGAAAAGGAGCAGCAGCATGTGCCATGAATGACAGGTTACTCAAGGCAAGAAAGCTCTTAACCTTGGGGGGGGTTTGTGTGTGTGTGTGTGTGTGTGTGTAAAATCCAAACCCTTCATTGCACGTTTGAAATAGGCAGCAGCCAGGTGTTATTGACTATGCAATGGAAATTGAGACTAACAAAACTCCAAGGTAACTTTTTTATAATAGGCAGAAATAGGTTAAAGATAAAATAGAAATGGAAGAAAATAACTAGAATAAACTGCACAAACATCATACTAAATATAGTCACCTAAAGATGAATATGAACAGTAAAGGGAAAAATAATAAATACCAAAAAAGTGACAAATAAACAAGAGAAAATATGTCCCACAATATACAGAAAGTGGACAAAGATGACAGATAAAGAATGAAAAATAATATAGTAATAGGTAATTAAACAAAACACAACTTAACAGAACCGTGAGCGAAACAAAAAAGGAAGGAAACACATTAAGTAAACAATCGTATCGAGTATTCGAGCAATAATAGCAACAACAGCAAGACAAATTCACACTCCATTATCGAATACAAGTTGCCGATCCGATCATGAGGTAACACGGGTACCCGATAAGTGCATTTAATTGCATTGTTTTCCCGCTTGGTTTTGTGTCAAAAGGATTTTCCTTCTTAATAGCTGGTGTGATTGTTTTGTATGTGTGTTTTTTTTTTGTGTGTGATGTAATGTGTGTACTAAACGTTGTACTCATTCCCAAATTTGACAGATGTGTTTGGTTTCAGTCTGTGTTGACAACTCATTTTCTGACAGATCGACAAGCGGACGGGGATAAAGGAGGTCGGGGCGACATCTATCCGCGAACCGCTGTACCAAGGAAATTTGGAATGCGTTCTCAGTTTTTGTTTTTTTTGGGACCACCAGCACTGGGTGGGCTAGTCTTTATTAGGGCTCATAATTCGGTTCTGCTTTTACAACACAATTACAAAACAATTCGGCTTTGAACGGTTGAGTAGCGCGAGGGTGTGTGTTTACTTCTTTTTAGAAAGAGCTTAGCTTACTACTAAATTACTTATTGTTGATTAATTGCTACTTAGTTACTTGGTGTGCGTGAGTTTGTGTGTGTGTGTGTGTGTGTTATATTTTTCAATTAGATTAGTCTGTGGTTGTGTGTGTTTTAGTGTGATTGTGAGTGAGGTGTGTTCGACATTGCTTGCTTTTGATTTTTACTTGTGGCTAAATTTTTAAACCCATTTCAATTATGGAGTGGCTGTACAGTACAGTTCTACCAGTAGTGGGTGGGAACAATAATACACAAGAAGGATCTTCAACATAAAAGAAAACAATAAATAATGTACAGAAGAAGAAGAAAAAAACACAGAGAAAATGGGAGGAAAAGGAGTGTATGTAACGACAAACATACAATCATGTGTGTAAAAAGGTTGTAATCGAATGCCGCTGCTGATAATTTTAGTTCCGAGCACAGGCCCGAATGCCCGAGAGCACCGGAACCGCAACAGTAATAATGTAACACGAAACGCTCCCTAATGGAATTCCTGCCGCTTTGGTAAAACTTTTGCTCGAAACCAAACCAAAACCGGCAACACGTCCACAAGAACGCCACGCCACTCGGGTAGACAAGCATTCTTTCCACTGCCAGGGAATTCAGCAACTTCATCCGAGCTCTACTGTGTATACTGTGCTATGTGCTGTCTGTGTGCTGGCCTAGACTCATTAAATGTACCCCAGAGCTTGGGGGCTAAGAAATTGGATCGTGGTGCCGGTCTCATCCACCGGTGGGCCTCACCGTTTCAGCGTGTGGATTTTTATTTTCTACCCCGCTTGTATTCCATTGGGAGAGAGAGAGAGAGAGACTGAGAAAGAATGAGCTTCTCTGACTCGTTTATAGATTTCATGATCGCTGGCCAATCCTGAAGCCCAACTCAAGATGGCAAAGGATGGTGGCGTGGGCTGATGAGATGTGGTGTGGTACATTAAGTACGCTGCGAATCCCAATTAGTGTGAAGTACCGAGTTGTTGACCCCTTTTTTTGCTTCTTGGAAAAAGTCATTCATTTAACACGGTGGAAATGGAGAGAGAGAGAGAAAGAGAGAAGGGTAAAACGTACTTCAACAGGCGAGAAAATTGCGAGTCCAGCCAGTCAGGCCAGATTCGATTGCTCGGCCATGAGAAATGGGAGATAAAAAAAAAACAAAAAAAAAACCCACTATGAACCATACTTGGGTTTTAGCTTCTATTTATCATTTACGGAAAAGGCAAATAAAAGTTCTTGTTGTTCTTTGGGCTACGAGTGCCGCGAGCGCTGATAAGGATTTGCTCGATTGTGGAAATCTTGTGTAACACGCGGTGCCTACGTCTCGGGGAGCAGCCATATTTATGGCGAACAAGTTTTCCTTGTCCCTTGTGTTGGAAAGCGGGAAGCAACGTTCATTCGAGCACACAAAGTAGAAAAGTGTTGGACTTTACCATGGTAGCAGCCTTGTATCATATGAATTGCTATCGGAGAAGGTAGTTTTTCATAACCTTTAAAAAGGGAAAATTGCTTAGTCGCTCGTTATGGATGCAAAAAAATGGCAGTAACTTTACCACATTACCATAAAATTGTCTCCCACAGCTTTATGAATTCTTGTGCTTAATTTTTCTTTACAATTTCATACAAACATAGCATGAGAACTACTCTAAGAGTTGTAAAGAATGTATATAAAAAAAAAACCTAACAAACCACTAAAACTAATCATCGATTCGAAAAGCAACTAGTACTAGCTTCCTAATAAGTGAAAATGAATAAACGTAATTCATAACGAATAGAGAAAGGGAGAGAAAGAGAGAAAGAGAGAAAAAAATGCACACGGGTTTTGCTGCAACGACTAGCGCGAACAATAACGCGAGCAAACACAGAACGGAGTGAACAATTAAACACAGACTCTTGACCTTTGGTTCTCTGGTATGTATTCGTTTGCATTGTGCCCTGTTCTCATACTTGTATTATGGAGCTATATGGCATATGGCTTCATCGAATGAATTATCTATAACCTGTTCAGCAAGCTAACAGAATCACTAGATGTGGGTGTGGCGGTACATGGATGTGGATGTGTGTAAGATTTTTCTCGAGATAAGAAAATTGAAAGATTAATAGACAGAAAAGGTTTGTAAATGTAATAGATAGAACAAATACAAAGAAAAGGATACTTATAACTAAACAGTTTTGTTGTTTAAAAGGAAAATAATTGAACGTAAACGTCCTTCAACGCAATGTATAAACAGGAATAACATTAAACAAGTAGTAAATGAAAATGCTATAAAAAAGAAAGTAAAATAATAAGCTTTATCTGAAAATGACAAACAGAACATATAAACATTAAACGGAGAAGGGGATAAAACAAACACTAAAAAATGATAAAAGTAACATAAATTGAAATAATTATAAATAGAAGAAAAATCAAAAGTACAATGACAGCGCCAACCAATAAGTCAAAACAGTCAAAACATGTGAATTGCAACACAAAATATATCTCGCATAAGTCAGACTAGGAACGATGGGAATTCAGGGAAGACAGTGGGATAAGTGAGCTATATGTGAGCATGTGTTTGTGTGATGAGTAACTTTGTGCATGTGTACACTCAAATGCAGATACAGAACATTAACCAACAATAAAGTAATAATGGATAAGTAATAGTAGCTATGGTAGAGGGCACAGTTGAACATGTGTGTAGCAGTAAGTAGTAGTAGTAGAAGTTAGTAGGTAGTATGAAGAAGTAGTAGTAGCAGTAGGTATGGAGTAGTATGAAGGGCATAGAAACCTTGTCGGCGAATCGTTCTCTTTGGCCGCGCTCGTGCCCTCCTGCAGCAGGCTCCGGCTGAACAGGAACTTGGCGAGCGAATCGAGCTTGGCACTGACCAGTGGCGATCGTTCGGAATGTTCCGTTTCCGAGTTGTTGTCGTGCTCGGAGCTGATGGAGCGACCCCTGCAATAATGAAGAGAGAAATAGGAGAGAAAGAGAGAGTGGCGCGTGCGGTAAGCGCAAAATGGTTCGCGTGAAAAGTGAATGGAAAAGGAGAGAAAGGAGCGAAAAGGGAAAGAAAAAAACCAACACAGACACACACACACACACAGACATAAAAAACACAAACAAAAAAAAAAGAAAGGTAAGGAAGGGAACAGAACTTATGAGGCACAACAAAGAAAAAGGGCAAACAATTAAGCGCAAGCCAAAGGCAAATGGAAACAATAGGATCCGAAAGCCACGTCCCGTACGGCCCCGGACCGTGATGATGGTGCTGAGCTGAGGGAGGTTATTCAAATGGGAGAAGGGAAGGAAAAAGCGAACCCAAAAGCGCAAAAAAAAGAGGGAGGAATGGTGGAGCATTCAATTACCTGAACAGCATGCGTTTGCTGGCCGCGGTAAGCGGGGGTTCCGTGCGTGGCTCCTGGAACTCGGCCGCCGACTGGGCACGGCGCATTTTTCTCTTTTTCCGCCGGTAGCTCGACCTAAGCAAAGGTTAACGAGTGTTTTGTGTGTGTGTGTGTGTGTGTGGATGTGGTTTGTGGTAGTTTCGCGATAAAAGCCGTCGTGCCCATGCATAGGCAGAAGAAGAAAAAAATAAATAAACGGAAGCAGTTTGCAGTTGCACAACCACAACGGTATAACGGTTAGGAAATTAAACAGGATGCGGATGCAATCGAATGCAATCGTGTGGTAAAGTGAGAATTTAAAATAGAGAGAGAGAGAGAGAGGGAGAAAAAAAAGATTCCAAACAAGGCATTCGAGGTGGATTATGGTGGAAGCCAAAACGAGAGAGAGAGAGAGAGAGAGAGAGCGATAGCAGGAGAAAAAGGAAGAGAAAGAGAGAAAGCAAAAACACAATTTTAGTTTTAATAAGCTTCGTGCAATCGCGCTGTGCCGTGATGCATCTTTTCTCCCTTTTTTTGTTTTGTTTCTTTTTTTTTCAAGTGGCAAGGGGCGAGGCCTGCCAGGCTTCGCGGTGATGGTGGTGATAATTGAAGAAGATGAAAGCTTCTCCCGGTATACAGAGCAGCAGATGCGGAAGGGATGCAGTTATAGAGTGGTGGCGAGAGGAGCAGGTGAGGGTTAAATTATTGTTTATTGTACGAAGTGTTTTCCAAGCACAAAAGAAGCAGCAGAAAACAAAGCACCATTGTTGTTCGTGCGGAGTAAATTATGAACGATTTTGCAATTGAAAAACTCATTATGGTGAGCGATTTTGTGAGCGATTTCGCTGCGCATCATCGCGCGAGAGGCCTGGTGGGAATGAAAAGCTTAGCAAATTGCATACCTTTAGGCGTTCAAGTGTGGAGCTAATTAGGATTGCCCATTGAACGCCTACAGTTATGCAATGGTTGGAATATAATTTTAAATGCTGTTTAACTGAAGCTTGAACAGGGAAAGTCGGCAAAGAAGAGTTGAGGCACATCATCAACCAAACAGAACCAAATTCCAAATGTGTGTAATGTTTGACGATAAATGAAATGCCAAGTTTTTTTCTAACTTTATCGAACAAAGTTTTACTTTTACGCCTTAGGGAGTATACACTGTACCTAACACGAATGAAAGATAGACCTTTTCTCTGCATTTTCCAGATAACCATCGATTTTAGAGCTACGGGATGGAAAGCACTTTAACTGAGGTTAAAACTGTCAAACTGTCCATTTTCGTTTAACCGTGTGGTCCGTCGTACCTTTCCTTCCACTCTTTAGCTCACTGTAACCGGCTCGCTGCACTACGCTCCACCGGGAGCTGAACTCATCTGACCTTTCACCACCACCATCACCATCAGCGCCACGACTACCGGGCCCACCGGGTTGAAAACTTACCTCGAGGGCCGCTCCTGACAGAACCGATCGTGACCGGTCGTTTCGACCTCCTTCGCTTCCTTATCGTCCGCGCCGTTGCGCTTGTTCATCGTCGAGTAGAGGTTGAACATCTTGAGCTTGGTCTTCACATTGGTCACCTCGCAAACGCGCACTATGATCTTGCGGCTGCTCTTGATCACCGTATTGATTGTCTTGTAGAAGGAAAAGGACACCGGCGGCCCGACGGCCGGTTGGTCCCGGTCTTTGGGTCCGGTTTTCGGGCCCGGCGTTTCGACCCTGCCCGGTGCTGCCGGCGCTGGCGCGGGACAGATGTGGACGTGTTCGGTTGATTTTTCCTGTATCGCCGATAGTGGTTCCTGCTGCTCCTGCTGAAGGTGCAACTGGAGCGGTTTCGATGGTTGCTGTTGCTGCTGTTGCTGCTGTGGCAACGGCTGTGCCGTTGGCAGTAGCAGTTGTTCCCTTTGTACCGTGATCGGCTGTTGCTGCGATGGAAGAAGGGTGGATGACGTGGCCGGCGTGCGCAGTTTTTTCTGCTGCTGCTCGGGATGAAGTTTGTGATGCTGTTGCTGCTGTGCTCTAGCCGCTGACGGGGGCTGTTTGTTCGTTGTATCCTAGGAGGCAGGGTCAGTGTTTAAAGTGGTGCCGCAAATTGGGACGCGGAGGCAATTTAAGGAGGAACCGTTTTCTAAAATTGATTTTCTCGAATGAAGCACACCGGTCGTGCAGCACGTGTTGCTAATGCGAAAAGCCCCCATAAAAGTAATAGGAAAAGTTTTCGGTGCAATTCGTGCGACGTTGTGACAGAGAGAGAGAGAGAGAGGACTCGCTCAGAAGAGGGAGTTGGTAAGAGTTTTTGCTTTCTTTTTTTGGTTGGTGAACAGAAAAGTGTGCAGCATTTGTTACGCACGTGTTCACCGGGACTAAGGAAACGTGCATTTGATCAGTTTCTTTATGCTCACTCCAGTGTT
>AXCO02006013.1:0-17218 GCA_000473525.2 Anopheles melas | reverse complement strand
AACGAAAGCAAAAAATGCAGTCTCATAATTTTGATTCTCTTCCAATGGTTGTGCAATGCGCGATGCCGCCGCCCCATGCCGCATTTCCCATCTCAACACCTGCGCTTCATTCATATCAATATACTTTAGAGTTCGTTTCTATACGCGTACTATTATATCAGCATTATATGGTAATCTTTTTTCTGCTTACTAAAACATTAACAATCCAATTCATAGCGGTTCAACGGCTTCACTACTAGACTCACTGGACTACGACTTGAAATTGACTCGATTGATACCACCGATCGTTTTAAACCGTACACCGTTCCAATCGATCACTACTGATCGACCTCTTGTGCGAAAAGTAAATTCACCTCACGACTAATCACCACTTTCACTGTCCGTGCATCATCAGCCCGAGATAGCAGTTGGGGAGGGGGGGGGGGGGGGGGGGATTAGGGAACGAATTAAGGAAGGTGGAGAAGGAGAGAATCGCACTTTCTGGAAAGAAACGCTCCGACGCAACCGCCGAACAAAAACCTACCTGACGCTGTTGCCTCACGTTCCATCTTAGGTCATAGAGCCGTACCGCAGCGAAGATTCACCGGCCGCACCGGACGATGGTGAAATGTCATCCACGTCGTGGGCGCTCGAGCGCCGGAAATTGAAGCGCGGTATTCTGACCGAGTCTCGCAAACTGTCTACCAATCGCTGGTGGAACGTTTTGTACTCCATGTCGTCATCCAGCGAGCTCGTGTCGCCAAAGTTGAAGTCGGCCACCTCTACGATAAAGCGGTCCCGATTTTGAATGTAGTACGCCATCCCGAACACGACCATCAGCACGGCCAGCAGACCGAACGCGATCGGTACAATGATCACCGACAATTGTGACTTTGGTTGATCTAAGAGCGAAGAGGCAAAATGGACAGATAATGTGTGAACCAAAAACAACACGGTGCGCATATCTAGCAACTCACTCTCGTAAAACTGTATGCCAATCTGGGTAAAGTAGTTCGACACCCGGTTGCGTACGAAAATCACGATCGAGTATTGATCGTTGGTGAAGAAGAAACGATGGATTTTGTAGCGACACTCTGCCGTACGCGACGGTTCCCATTCGCTCTTACACGTTTCGTTGCTCGTCATATTGTGCTGACCTGCGCGGATACGAAAGGAACGGTGTCAAAATCATTCTGGACATATGAGTAATTCGGTTTTAATTTATCACTACCATATTTACCATGATTCAAATTGTAGCAAAACTCAAATGGAGGTGTGCCACTGCATTGGAACACCAGATCAACCGGCTGACCCTGTCTGACCCACTGCTGGCCAGACACGTTAAACCTCGCAATGGGATCTGTGGAAAGAGGTAACGGAATGACACATGTTAGTACAACGCATTCACAACCCAATCCTCCACTATTCCGATTCAACGTACGCTGCACGGTAAAGGTTCGCTGGAAGTATCCGTACACCTTTTTCGGATCGGGTGCAACCATCGAGCTGTTGTCGCAGATGTAAGGTTGGTGCGCGTCTTCCAGGTTGTAAAACCTGTCCGACTTTTTGGCGATGCGCAAAAATGGATCCTGGTTGGGGGAACCTTCCATGACCGTTTCCTTCGACACATCTGGCAGGATAATGTCTGGTGAGTGTGCAACAAAAAAGAAAATCGAATAAATCAAGCAATGCTTCTCACTCTACACAACGGCAAGCAAAACTTACTATTGCGATCGGTAAGATTCAACAGGGCAGGACTAACACCATCAAGCACATTCGATGTTTGATTGGATCCAATAAACAGTTCCCTTTCCGTATCACGCTTCCTTCTTGCATCACTCGGTCCGGTGGACCCAGACCCATCGCTTACCGCCGGCGACTTTGTCGTGCTGGTGGTCGACTTGGGTGTAGTGGTGGTAGTAGTGGCAGGTGTGGTGGTAGATGATGTCGTTGTAGGAGGTGTAGGCGTCGTAGTCGTCGTGCTCGTACTAGTAGTTGTGGCTGGCGTCGTTGTAGTTGTTGTGGTCGTAGTAGTGGTGGTAGTAGTTGTTGTTGTCGTCGTTGTGGTCGTTGTAGGTTCCGGAAGCTAAAACGAAAAATGCAAATTATTCATTATTTTGTTTCATGTTACGGTGTGTGTGTTGCTTTTCCTACCTTTTCAAACGATGCCACAACCAGAGCTTCTACCGTGTACGTGCTATTTTCCTGGGTGAAATTGCTCAGCGTCGAAAGCTCATCCGAGGTGCCAATGTACTGACAGTTTATGAACCAGAACGTCTGGACGTAAGTTGCTCTGGTAAGCGCACGCTGATCACTCTCCGAAAGCGCGATCGTTTGGTTTAGCGGAAGCGTACTGGACACGTACGTACTGTTGACCACGGTATCGTTCTGCGTTAGCATTAGCTGCCCGTTAAGCATACCTTGGGAAAGGTTTGATGGATTTTTAAAGTGTTGTTATTGCTAAAGCCTTTCATAATAGTCACATTGTGGCATACTTACTCGTAAGATTGAACGATATTGTAGCGGACTTTAGCTCGTATGGAATTACGACGAACGTTTTCTTCACCGTAATCGTTGCCTGGTACGTACCGGGTTTTACCGGATGTGCATACATCACCGTCCAGTTGAAGCGGGGAATCTTGGACGTTACACCCTAAAATTAGAGTATCGGATCGATGAGCATGACCTTCAGTTGGTAGAAAAGCGTTACAACAGACACACACAAACACCCAACTCCTCTATGGTCAAACAAATGCCATAACTCTTTTTTAATTAGAAGTATTGTAATCAACTCAGTAAAAAGGAAATAAAAAGTAATAAAAAAATGCTCTATTTTGCTGGGACATTGGGGAGAGGGAGAGTTCTATCGCTGGCACATTTGGTGCTTTAGTGTGGTTCCCAATCTTTTTTGCTTTCAGCTTTGTTTCTGATAAGCCATTTCCATGATGTCGTTCTGTTCCTCCGGCCCTACTCACTTCTAGCTTGTGCTGCGGATAAGTGTTGTCCGACCAGTCGACGACGTAATCATCCTTCTCCAGTTTCCCGTCCGTATACAGCACCGCGCTGAACTCGATCGTCTGGTTCAGCCCGAGCACTACCGATCCGGAGGACGTCAAGTCTATCCGATAATTGGTGCCATAGGCTGCAATAGGAACAGAATCAGACCCCGCATTCCGGGGTTTTCACAATTAGAGCACACATCAGCAACAACAAAAAACAACAACAAACATTGAGCATGATAATGCTGGGCTACTATGATGAGTAATGCTGATAAAATGCCCACGCTAGTGAGTAGACTGTACAACACACCACCCGGTTGGTTCTTGTCTTGATGATGAAAGAAATGAGACAGTTTTTTCGTCGAAAAAAGACAAGGTTTCATTTTCACTTACCAGTATGCAATAATGCTAGCATAAGGAGCACAATGGGCATGGCGGGAATCGTTTCCCGGCAAACCGATACACCTCGAATCCGGGGTGGGGTACACATTTTGGAATACCGTACTAATTTGCGCCGGAGTGCCACGGAACAGGAGGCACAAGGAAAAAAAAGAAATCAATACAGTGCCGTCTTGGATTACGGGTTCGAATCGTTCACTTTCACTCTTGAGAGGTTTGACCGCCCGTGTAGCTTGCGATGGACAAATCTGACGGATCCAACGCTTTCCACGTAGATCGCTGGCGACACAAAACACGACCTACAACACTTTACCCTACGGTGTCTAGCGGACGACGACGTTTCAGATTAATGCACAAGTACAGTTAGTTCTTCTTGCCGGGCTTTACCCAATACACGCCAGTGTGAGTCCGACCAGCGGCACTATGAATATGCTTATCCCCCGCTGCACATTCCCTTTCCCAGCAATCCGTTTTTCCCACCTGTGCACTTCACCTGCCCGGAACTCCGCGGGGAACGGAGCCAAAAGGGTCAATATTTACTTTGTAGCCAGCTGCGAAACTATCGCAACCAGAGACGCAATTTCACAACCCACAACAGTCGGACCTTTGGAGCGGCGATATCTTTACAGCACCGTCTGCACTTCAATCGGCAACAGCAACAAAAAACACAAAAAGTAAGGATACGCTCGAAGGACCACACTAAACGCAACGCAAGAAACGCAAACTCATAACCCACAAGTGCTGTCCGTGTGTCGCGGGTTATGTTGTGTGTCACAACAAACTGAATTGCCGAATTTCGCCTTCCCGTCTCGATCCGTTCGATTGTTCCAGCTGTTGTTGCTGCTTTGCGTTGTAGCTCGCAACAAACGTTCCACAATAACAATAGCGCAGTGCAGCCGAATGTGATGCGACGATGAATTGGTGATAAAATTAAATGACGCGAGCCACCGTACACGGCACACACAGAAGAAAATACACCCCTCCCTTCATGCACCAACCACAAACACACATACATACCGCAGCGCGGAGCTGTCACCGCGGATCGTATCTGTCAAACTGTCCCATTCGACCGATTTGAATTGACAGGTACATGCGAAAGAGTGTAGTGATTCGCGCAATTACAAAAGCTTCGAAGAAATTTGAAAAAAAATAGTCTAAACATTGAAATAAATCATACAGATACGTGCTAAGTTGTTTTCGGATCGATAATCAGACAATCAAACGAAGCTAAGACTCTGACAAGACCGAAAGAAGAACGCGCGCTCCCGCTGGTTTGTGTTCCGTTTTGTATATACTTATATGTATATGATTTTCTTTTATTCATTAGAAAATAGATTGTTTTGTTTGCAGTTGGTTACACAATTAATGATCGATTGAAGTGTTCTTTCCCTTTCACGTTACCTTTGCGCTCTGCTTCTGGGCTGGTGATAGTCTTTTAGTGTACACATACACACCTTACCGATTTAACTCCGAATTAATGTGTGAGTTGAAGGACTCTGGCCAGAAATCATCACACCGGAGCAATAATGTTTTACTTTTATTCTATTCAACATACCTACACGCCGATTGCGCACATATTGCATGCGGGGTTCTTTTAATAGTGTTTTTTTCTCTTAATTATGTTTAACCTTTTCGATACCTTCGATTCGAATGTGTGTAGTAATACTATTCCATCGTACACGTGACTGGACAAGGCAGACATGGAAGGAAAGAGAAAGAGAAAGAGAGAGAGAGAGAGAGAGCGAGAGCGAGAAAATGAGAGATAGAGAGGACAGGAAGATAGATAGATAACATCCAAGAAAACAACTGGATCTGTTGGGTCTATCTGTTTGTCAAAAACATATTCATGAAAAATAAACTTAAAACACATTACCCCACCATTTTATCATTATTTTTTTGATATTTCTTTCCTTTCGCTAGTCCTTGATGGTCGTGAGGGAATGGGCACAAAGTACTATTCTCAAACTCATTACTTAAAAAAAGTAATTGTTCGCTGTGTTGCTTAACTGTGTTGCTTAACATTTACGATACATCTTAATACATGCGGTTCCTGGATCCTGGTTTAACGCTCCATGTGTAATGTTTGTATATAAATTGTACCATTTCAGCAACCTTTTCGTTTGTTTGTAATGATACTTGAGGAACAGCCAGCAGAGCCTGTAGTGCGTGAGGTTCGGCAAACAGCATCTATTCCAATAACGATCGTGTGCCGCCTGCTGAACAGGACAAAAAATCGACAGGATTTGAGCTCGAAAACGGGCAACGGTTCTCAGTTAAACGCGGCCAGGGTACGGTAGGATGGGAAGAGATTGTGCCAACAATATATCGGATTTGTTTTGCTGCTATTTTCAGTTTGCACTACAACGAGACGATCACACCTATTACTTTAAGACAGGGCAGGAGAAGATAACTCTTTACCTTGCTCTGTTTTGCGCTACACCCACCATTCCCTCCTGTATTTTTGTAACATTTTGCTAAGTTTATATTCATAACTGCTATATGCACTGCACTGCTTTGAATGTATAGTAATTGCAATTTGATTCGGTTTGTTTGATCCTAACACCACGTTCATTACACTGTAAAAGAGCGCTACTGCTGCGAGCTGTGTGCTCCTGTGAAGCCCCATAGAGAATGGGGTTAGGGTGCATTTTACAAGAAAATGGTGCAACATGTAGTACGCGCACAGTCCATCAGTTTCCCCTTTGCTACGATCTTGCTCATGATCAGGTAAAAAAACTGGCATTATAATGATGCTTCGCTTATACAACAGATGGCGCCACCGCCGTTTATAGTAACCGCTAGGCGTTCTCGAACGTTTGGCACCAAACCTCACTATATATGGTGGGAAGCCTAACCGATTATTGCGAATTAGCTACAACAAAAAATCAAGCACACCAGGAAGTACTACTAACTTTGCTCTTTTTCCCAGGAAATGATCAGCAATTCTTACATCAGTAATGCACTACACATATATTAGAGCTGTGGGAAAGGTGTTTCACTTCCCCTAGGTTTGGTTTTAAAACAGTTCCACACGGACGTGGTATCTACCGGCTCACATGTTAGCGCATTAAAATCGACCTTTGGAGTGTTTTAAGTAATCAATTAGACGTAGAAGCGTGGAAACCTTCTTCCTCTGCTTAGTTGATTGCTTGTTGTGATCGAAGCTAGCGACAAGTTCATCTCTGTCCTCGCAGATTGAATTCGGGTTGCGCACGATCTCTTGCTTATCTATCTGACTACTATTCTACCTCATTACTTGTTCTAACACATAGAGTAAATCGATTTTATTCAGTCGAAGAAAGGCTGCACGAACAGTTCAGTAGAAAAATAAAGCTTTTGCGTGGAGCGATTTTAAAAAGACCATGGGAACCCTACAACCCCCTGCCCACCCCCCCTTCCCCTCCTTTACAGTTGATCATTCCTTCTACCGGCTAACCCTTTCCTTACTTGCAGTTAGCAACAATAACTACGCGTCTGCTGTTATCACACACATACCGTCAATTCCATTTGCCAGGATTCCTCGCCAAAATGCGGCTTGATTTATTATCTCACATCGTCGGTCCACATAGAGCAAATACAAAATAAAAGAATAAAAAATATATAATCCTATCTGCGCGAACTTTCATCCGAGTGTTCAGGTTTGCAAATATAACGAGAGAGAGAGAGAGAGAAAGAGAGTGAGAGAAAGATGGAAAAAAGAGATAGATAGATTAGTGAAGCAATTGGTCAATTTCAACCACGATCACTAATGGTACAGACACTCACACGATTAGGGTTCTTATTAAGGAAATCTTCTTTCAAAATCAAATTAAAATAAGACAGAGCAGAGATAGAGAGAGAGAGAGAATGTGCAAGAGAAAGGTAGGGAGAGAAGAAATAGAAATAGAAGCTACATGTATATATGTATAAGGTAGACTGTTTTTCTTTTACTCAACATTCACATTTCGCGGTCGATCAGCGTATTCCGTTTGCTTATTATTTTGTGTTTTCGTCCTGTGTCCTCTATTGCAACAATTCTTGTGTATTCTAACAGTGGTGAGGGCCGAATCGGCGTTCTGCCGGAAGAGAAGAACTACGGATATGGATTCACCGGTGTGTGAAGGAGGAGCCGGCATATAGGATCGTCGATAAACCTCCATCTTCCCGCAATTGAGGGTTTGGTTCTCACCGAAGAACCGAACCTTCACAGTGAGTTGTTTCAGTGAGTGTGTGTGTCAATGTATTTTTTCCCGTAATAGACTGTTTTATCTTGATTTGTTTGTTAACACGTACGTTTGCTCCTTTCCTCTGTTTCAGCGTCACGATGAAAAACTCCAGTCGATCAATGCTTCCACAGTGTACGGTCCGGTACTACGGTGTTGGGATTGCTTCTCTTGTCCGGTTAATGTGTGTAAACGTTATATGCTTAGTCGTTATGTTCTTGAACCTATTTTTCCTCCTCCTCTTTTCTCCACATGAATATGATCAAGCGAGGATGTGTTTGCTCTGCGCGGATGATCCCTTAAATTAACGCTAACACTGTCTCTCTACCAATACATCCTCATTCTCGTGCGTACTACATTTTTTTATCCTTCTTCACTTTCCCTACTCTCCGTCCTGCGTAGCGTCTGCTTTTTTGAGTTCGTCTAGTGTTCTGTTTGTGTGATTTTTTTTTTGTAAATTTCGGGATAGTGTATGTGTATGTATGTCAATTGTTTGTGTCCATATCTACCACTCTTCTAACTGCTCTTCTCATCCGTCCTTAAACTTCCTAATTATTTTCGCCATAGTGTGGATCGTTCCTACCCTCTTCCCCATAGCTCCTCTTATCTCATGTGGTACACACGCACATACAATGTACCCTCGCCATGTCCTTTTCCTCCAAATCTCCTCCTAACACGTTGATTATCATCTTTCTTACTCTTCATTTCTGCCTACCTCTTATTATTTTGTTGTTTTAAATCCTTTGCAGCACATCTAACATATCTCACCCCAGCACTACCACACCCCACGCAGATCCCCCACGTTCGATTCCTATGGATTGTTCTTATGCGGCTGCGTGTGTGTGTGTGTGTGGATTTGTGTGAGTGTGAGCGGTTTTGCCTGTGTCCATCAGCTTCTTGAACCTTCCCTTGCCTAAGTAGATCTTTTTTACAGCAGCACACATAGCGATTTCTTCTTTTTATTGGGCTTCCGTTCGGGCGATTTCTTGTTGATTTGTTGCACTAAGTCATAGAAGATCTGTGAATGGAGAGAATGCGAAAACCCAATTAGACACACACAACAAAATACACTCCCTGCAACAACCGTGAGCAGTCGCTACTTACGTCGTTAACATTAATTTTGGCTTTGGCAGACGTTTCCATGAATGCACAATTGAACTGCGCGGCTAGACTCCTGCCCAAATCTTTGCCCACAACTCGCTCGTCCTCGAGATCGCATTTGTTGCCGACCAGCACCATTGGAACGTCATCGGTGTCCTTATGCGGGGAGAAGGAAGAAAGGAGCAGATCCGAATGATTAAAGTGATGATGAAGATGGAAGCATTTTTTTAGTTGCTTTTTCAACGCCGCCCTTTTACCTTCACCCTCAAAATTTGCTCTCGAAGGTCCTGCAGATCGTTGAAGGTCGACTGTGCAGTGATGGAATATACTAGCACGAATCCTTGGCCATTTTTCATGTACAGGTCTCGCATGGCGGTGAATTGTTCCTGTTGGAAAGAAGATTGGCAAAGAGCGTGGGGAGGACGAGAGCAGATTAATATTAATGTATTCTGTATTCTAATGGAATGTTTTCGTTTCGCTTCAAAACTTACTGTGCCGGCCGTGTCCAAAATTTCCAACATGCATTGCTGACCGTCCACCTCGACCTGTTTCCGGTAGCTGTCCTCTATCGTTGGGTCGTACTTTTCCACAAATATGCCCTGCAAATGAAACGGGGAAAAGACAAACATTGAAATGGTAGGTAGGGCAACACATTTTCAAAAGATGTATTTCAATTCAACGGTGACATCCCGACGTTTAAAAGAAAACCAGTTCTAGAGAAATCAAAGTCCCATTTGATGGGGAGTAGCTGTCGCTAGAAGGACACCATCTTCCGGTTGCAATACACATTAGGGCTTTGGAGGCAGCATCTCGCCCACGTGCTACATCGGTGATGTGTTGTAGGTACTACTTGAATAGAAAATACCCACGCATTGAGCATGCCAAAGCCAACCCGCCATGAGAGCAAATGAGAAGAATGCCAGGATTTATAACGGAAGCTCTTAATAGATGCCACCGACGCGCGTCTTGACAATATAGCGCCCATGATCCTCAAAGCAAGCAAGAAAGAGGAGATTTAATGTGGAGCCTATTCCCTCCTGGAATGTGAGGTAAATGTAAATAAGAACAGATATTTCGTGTGCACGCAACAAAAGCCCGAAAGAGTCGGCACTATTCCAGACAAATTAATTAATAGAAAATTTCATTGAATATTCCGCATCCCTATCTGTAACAAGACACACAAACAACATCCGAAAAGCAATTTGTCGGAATGCATGCATGAGAAAGATACGACGACGTGTTCAAATGTGGAGAGCCTTTCCGTGACAAATAACGGCTAGATGACGAAGATCTGGTGGTACTGGTACCTGAAAGCCAACTGAACATCTTGGAATCCTTTTGCAAACCACACAGCCCACAGCATCGTACACTAAAGTGTGTGTGTAGTGTCGGGATGAAAATGTACGTATGAACGTACCTGTATAAACTTCACTTGTTGCCGGCACGGCACGTGGTCTTTTGGGAGGTCATTTGGAGGAAGGGGAGGACATGACAGATGGCTTAAGGGTTTCAGCAGAATGACAAGAAAAATTGGGACATCTCACCTCACTAAAGGAGCTCGTTAATTGAAGACGACTAGAACTTCCAAACTAGCTAAAAAGGGGAACATAAACTCGTTTGCTCAATCCGCTGAATCAACGGTACAAATAAGCATTCTGCCTGATGGATTTCAATACATTCAATCAACCAATCACTTATTTACTCCTTTCTATAAGAAACTCCTACCTCTTTCGGGGTTTTCTCTACCGTAGGGTAATATTGCCGTCACCGAAAGTGGTACCTAAAGCAGCCGGAGCGCGCACGTCAGTCTACTACCGACTTTTCTTCATTATCGGTTGGATTGTGCTGTGCGCCACCATCATCCACCAATGCCCTTCTGCAAATCGTGGAAAACCGTGAAGGAGGCGGCGAAGGAGCAGAAAGGCCCAATTATCTACCCCGGGCCAATTACATTAAGAATTTATTTCCTCAACCAACCACAGCACAGATAACCTTCTCGTTCTCGCGGAGCGATTTCCTTACTTTTTTATGCTTTCCCATTTCGCTTCCTACCTCAATCAAATCACGATATATCTTTTCTTCCGTTTGGAAGGAAATCGAAATGCGTCTATCTCCTCGGTTTCGGTTCACATTCACTGTCCTGTGTTCATTACTATCAAAAATCGTTGCCATGTGGGTTGTTGGGAGGATGTTGGACATGCCTGCCTTTGGGGAAGAGGGACAAAAAAGAGCCAAACAAAAGTCACATGGAGTACATTTCCCGGTGAAGATTGCTTTGGCTTGCCAGCATTCTGATAGGGAAACCTTCTTAAAAAAAAAAGAACAGTTGCAGTCTACACTGCCCCGCCGCTTTGGTTTTCGTAGGCCTTCCGCACCCAGTCAGTCAGGGGGAACTACTGCGCCCTGATGTGTGTGTGTGTGTGTGTGTGGGGCTTATCTATGCTTTTAGGCCCGATTGGGCCGCTCCGCAGGACATGGGGTGGAAACGACGACCTACCGAGAGACACGCACACACTAACCAAAGCTGTTCTGGCATCTTGTCGTGTGCGTCTTATCAGTTACACAGGAAGAGAGAGAAGCAATATGCAGAGGAGGGAGGAGAGGAAGGAACAACAACAACAAAAAAAGCCCTCAAAGTTCATCATTCCATTTTGTTTGTGTGTGTATGTGTGTGTGTGTGTGTGTGTGGGTTTGTCGGTTCGCCGTATCATCGCCGTTGACAACCGGCGAAGCGAATCGATTGCAATACGTTGATAACGAAACCCAACACAACGCGCGCTTTTTTTAGCTCGTATTATTTTTTATCAGCACAACAACCACCACCACCCCGCACCCTAACACAGCCATCCTCCAATGGTTGCCCTTTGCGTCTGTCCCCCTTTGGAAAGCCCTTTTGTTTGGCAGATGCTAGGCGATGGAATATTTTTAACTTTATAAGTGGAACGTCACCACTTTCGCCGCCTATTTGCACAATCGGGAGGTTTTGATTCGATTAATAAATTGGCACGTGACGCATTGGCTATTAATGGAAAACTGAAAATGTCGTTCACTAAATTACATCTTTCAATCCCATCAACGTGATTTCACTGGAAAACATTCCATTCCATAACGGGCAAAGGGTTTTCTCACAATACATAACAAAATCGTGGAAATTTGCCCCAAAAATGTTGGGAAACATTATTCGTCCATAGGAAGCGCTTGTGTTTCAAAATGTTGATACATCTAATCGACCCCACTAGAGATGGAAATATAAAGCTCGTCTTGAAGCATTATCAGTCCTTCACACTATTTAAAAGAAATAACCATGAATATTGCATTATTTTTGCCAGTACATCCCTTTCCCACTAAAGCCGAAGAGGCCGAAGAGTCAGAAACATGCCGTACCGATGCTGATCCTTCACACATTCCTTATCACATTGCTGGCATTCACTACACACTTGCACACTACTACTCCTCCCCCTCGGTTGAGCCAGTTGAGCAGCAGTTTGTGAGGTGAATGTGGGGCTTTAAAAATCCCTCACACACAAAAGGAGCCGATACACTGCTACTGTACAGCCTCCTCCTCCTCACGTCCCGCTCGGCGTCCCCGGGTTCCCAGCGGACGGCCACCACCGGGGGTAAACAACATCGCATCACATATATCCACCCATCTGCGATGAATGAATAAATAATGGAAAATAGATTAAATTTATCGTATCCATCGGTACACACGCGCAGGCACCACCGGTGGTGTCAAGTGGTTGGGCATTAAGGGCGAAGAGAGAGACCCAAAAAGGCAGAGAGAAAGGGGTGGATGGGTGTGACAGGGCAGTGTCTCTAGGTACATGCGCTGCTAACCGGTATGGATGGGACCTGGCTATTGCATCATGCTTCTTTTCTCACTCGTTCCACTCACTTTCTGTTTCCCTTTGCGCCATCATCTAGATCCGAGGACGAGAAGTAGCATTCCACGGGCATTCCACGGGGCCCTATTTCTTCGCGCGCGCGCTCGCTCCCTTTTATCAACAACAACACACACACACACACACGCGCGTATCGGAACATCGCTATCGGGGGTTAGGTTATTGACTGCAACGCGTCTTTTGATGGTCTTACACACGAAAGGGCACAACCATCAGGGCACACCGCCGAGGACCGAGGCGCCCGGGATTTAGACTACGTTACACGCTACACACGACTAACTACGTGTGTGTGTTTGTGTGTGTGTGTGTGTGTGTGTGTGAATGTAAGGCAGCAGGAAGCAAGGCATTAATGGTTAGAATCAATTTGTCTGTATAATAGAGCGAGCGGTTTGCCCTAATTCCGGCGGCCGATGATGGCGGTACTCGATCGAGCGCGGGGCGTAGTAGTAGCCGCCGCGCTTGTCTTTCCAAACCGAATCCGAAACATAAGCCAGACCCTCGAGCTAGGTGTGTGTGTGTGTGTGTGTGTGTGTGTGTGTGTGTGTGTGTGTGTTTTAAGCATATTTACTTAAAATCCCTCCCCAGGTCGGCCATTACATTGAACTCTACTCTATCTGGGCGGTGAAATTACATTGAAACACGCATCAACCCACCACCACCCCACAGGGTCGGGCGAAGAAGACACTCTTCTTCTCAGCCAACCGAAGAGAAACCGATCGGGGGTCGTTGAATATTTCGTTTACTTAAGCTATTAAATAGCCGTTGCATTTGGTAGGCGCAAGTAAAAGTGCACAGAAGGGGAGCGAGGGGGAGGTTCAATCATGCACATCAAACTGGTGTGTTTGTTGTAAACATGCGCATATGCAACAGGAAGAGATCACACCATTTGTCTTGGAGGAGCGGTGGAACGCAATGCATCAGGTACGAGAGAAGGGAGCAACAAACTGTGTGTGTGTATGTTTCAAATGCTCGCCCTTTTACAAGTCATTAACCAAACCCGAGAGGCATTTTTAATGAACTGCCCCGCGGCCCTGTTTAGTATCCAAACAGTCCATACATTTCGGCATGGCTGCGCGAGTGAAGTGAGGAGTGCATATAAACCAAGCCGACGATTAACTTCCAAAACAATGTTATTAGTCGACCAATGCAATGCAGTGTGTCTGCTGCTGTAACAAACAAACAGTAGGTGACTTTTCTCGGACAAAAGTACTGAGACAGAGAGATACGATATTGAATTGCTTTGCAGTGGCAGATTCACTCTACAGGCATGTTGGTACACCTGGAGGAAATACATCCACATTCGCGCTAACGTAGATACGATTTCCACATCCAAGATTAGTTACACATGGTTTAAGGAGGCGAACGGAGAAGTAGGAATCTTGCTGTGCCCTGCTGAGGCAACCAGTTAGGAGTATCGCACTGTGAAAGATGGCAGACGCCTGTGGGCAGTGCGCGCTCGTATGTGTATGCGTGTTGAGTGATGATTAAACATCACCCTCAAAGCCAAATTCGAACGCCACCAGAACGAACGAACGCAAAACCCCGCCGACTTGCAAACCTTGTGTGCATGAAAGGGGCAACCGTCAGGCGATTAATTAATGCAATGCACTACCCAATAATGATCCAAATGCAGATACAAGCAGCAGCAGCAGTACAAAAACAACAACGAACGAATGAAGAGGCCGCCGCCGCCGCCGCCACCATTCGGTAGATGAACGGCCGATGAAGTTCGTTGCGAATGAAAAAAGAAAACTTTTCCCACTACTTTGCAACTATACTTGGTACAAGAAGTACACTTGAAGCTCGCAAAAATCAATACCAATTTGTAGTATACAACACCATTGTGGAGGGCTTTCCCTTTCTAAATCGGAAGGAACAGACCAACAACAACACACAAACACACAAACACACAAAAAGAAGAACAACTTGAAAACACAAAACATAAAAAGACCCAGTTAAATTAAGTGAGCATGTAAACTGGGGGGATGAGGCGGAGCATTGAACAACGTTACACCGGTGTAATAGGCTTTTGCAAAATGGGATCGATGAACGAATGTGAACCCCCCCGATGGATTGGCGGCCGAAATTGAATTCCAAAGTACGAGAGAGAGAGAGAGAGAGAGAGAAAAAACGATGATACACGAGAGTTGGCACGTCCTGTTTTCCCCGGGTTTTTCCCCACGCCACCTAACCGAACGAACTCACGAAAATGGTGTTTCGTAATCAAGGTTTGCAATTGCATTACAACGCAAAAAAAAGGATGCAATCAGCGACACGGTGACTACTAACTGATTGCTAAGGAATGTTGCTGCTGCTACTGCATGATCCTGGGAGTCATGCACCTGGGGAGGGGCGCGGCCACATACCACCACCACCAACATATCACGCCGGCACCGGAGAAAAGAAGCAGCAGAGAATTCACATACACCAGTGATTCATTTATATGCCTCTTGCCTTCTTTTTGCACCAACCAACCCGACTTGTACTAGCTGCTGTCGGAGAGCTCTTGGTGGTGCTGAAGACCTGGCAGAAGCGCAGAATAAATCGTGCATGCGAACCAATTAGGCAGGATCGTATAGAAGAGGGAACCGTCACGATTCAATCATAAGTTAAAGAGTGAGAGCGAGAGCGAGAGAGCGAGAGAGAGAGAGAGAGAGAGAGAGAACCAGAGAGAGATTGGTATTACGGATTTTGAATAAGGATTAGATATTGAAGTTTGTCACTTGATGTTGAGTTTGTTGAGGACCAGATACGACGTCTGTCTATCTTGGAATGGATTTATTAACTCTAAACAAGTGTTTCGAAAGGCACTTTAATCAAACCAATATATTCCCGATGGGTAAACATTACAAAACTCGACCTACAGCGATGTAATCCCAATCCCAACAAGTTATTCGTGTATTGCAGTTTTGGGTACGTTGTTGATTCACCTGCTTTCCTCCGTGTTGGTGTTGGTTCTATTCTAACGCCGTGGCCTAAAACTAACTAACTGGCCGATGTGATGCACATCCCACTCACGCAAAACTGTGACCAGGCGAGTGTGCAGTAGATGTGGGACACATACACCTCGGTAACACACCTACATTGCACAATCAAATAAATCTTTGCGTTTCGCGCTGCACTGCTTCTCGTCCGCGCCATGTGTAACCGGCAGGAAGTTACCGCAATCGGTCGTAAATCCCTGCTCGTACCTCACAGTTTTGGGGAGGGTAAGAAGGTATTTCGCGGGTGACCGTACAAACAACTATTCGAAAGTTAGTTGTCCGAAAAAAACAAAACAAAAATCCGCAGCTGACCACCAATGTACATAGTTTTGGGGAATGGATTTACAAAACATGTCTTATTTTCCCCCTGTTTGAGAGCCTTTTGAGTACGGAGTTCTCGTTTGGTAAGCTTGTCCATTACACACATTCCAAAAGCCGGTCAGCTAAACGAAGCCTCATCTTGTACAAATACTCTATATATTCCGACCACAATCCATTCATTCAAATTCGATCAACAAACGCTGGTCCTACAAAAAGCTAGAATTGTTGGTGATGTTGATGTGCACCCACCTCTGTGCCCTGCTCTGGATGATGATTGCCTTGACAAGATGCGTCAGTTGTAGGACGAAACCTGCTAACCTACAGAGAGCCTTCGAGCGGCACACTTGTATGAGTGTGTTTGTGTGCGTAGGTTTAATCTCCATCAGCTCACAGGCAGCAACGGAAACGAACCTCTGGCTCTACACTGTTTAAACAACTAACCTATTCACAGGCCAGCTCTCCTCCACCCAAACCAGCAAATATTGCCACTATTTGCCTCTCCACCGACCGTTCGCTTCTCTTTCTGCACTGGTTGGCCTGTAGTTGCCGTGTGTAGTTAGGCAGGCGTGAACGTTAAATTAAGTAGTTCTGTTTAGATTCACAATTTTGATGGTCTCCATGGTTGGCCAACTGCTTCGTCAGCTTATAGTCATCATTCTCCAATTGACGCAAGCCTTTGCCGGGGTCAAATGGTGGGAGGTTTATTGATAACACGGCACATACACACGCACACGCACGCACATGGCACGTAGATGTATGGTGAATCTCGTCCCGGGGATTGTAAAGTAAATATTCATTGGATCAGTTTTCTCTACACCCCCTGATCCACCCATCTCCCCCTCCCCCTTTTATGCACCAACGGGAGAAGGTGCAAAACACGGCCGAACCGAAACCAACGGCGGCATTAGCATTCTGCACATTGAACTTCTTCCCTTCTTCCTCCCCTTACCACCCCCCCCCCCCTTATACTCCGGGATGGGAAGCGCCGCCTGTGGCCAGGTACACACGGCGGCGCTACGGTTTCCATCAAATTGATATTCAAATGCGCCTACGACTTCCTGTGTCTTTTCTAGAGGCACCTCGATGCAAATAACCCACCACCCTGTGTGTGTATGTGTGCATTGTCTGCTGTGCGCTGTTGTGTGGAGCGCCCGAATCGAACAAAAAGCCGAAATTGTATGTGCGCGTGTGTGTGTGTGTGTGCGCGTTGGCGAAATGTTTCACCCATTTCAGGGGGAGTTGGGTGGGTGTATTTTATGCTAACTAGCAAGGCAGGGCTTCACAGTGCCACCCTTCTCCTTCTCTTCGGGAATGGGACGGTAGTAGGTTTG
>KI920859.1:4703-21594 GCA_000473525.2 Anopheles melas | reverse complement strand
CACTTACCTTGTTCGATGGAAAACTGCAGGTGGTCCCGGGGTTTGAACAACCGCTTGTCGCATACAGCCAGTGAAACGACATATGATTTCTCTCTCTCTCTCTCTCTCTCTCTCTCTCTCTCTCTCTCTCTCTCTCTCTCTTTGTTTTAACTTTTTCCCACCGTTTGCCAACACCATCTAATCTAAACCGCTTACTCTTCTTCTTCTTCTTTGGCACAACAACCGTTGTCGGTCAATGCCTGACTGTACCACTCCACTACTTGTGGGCTTGGCTTTCTGTGACTTTATTGATCCCCCCATAGTAGGATAGTCAGTTCTACGTATGGCGGCACGGTCCATTTGGGGCTTGAACCCATGACGTGCATGTTTGTTAGGTCGTACGAGTTGACGACTGTACTACGAGACCGGCAGCAACACAAACCGCTTGCTATTAAACATTAATTCCAGAAAAACATGTGTGTGTGTATTTATGTTGTTATAAGGTGCTGCGTACAGAAAGTATCTTTTTTAAGAATTTTCAGTAAATTAAGCTACAAAAAATAAACGCACAGGAAACGAAGCACAAAAACCAACCACAACAACAAAAAAAGACATCACAAAACCTTTTGCTCTTCTGCGATCATCCTTTCATCGTCGCCTGCTATGTGCTGCCGAGCGCCGCATCCAAGTGACAACCATTAAAATTGGATGATAATTAGCTAATTATCGTTTTTTTCCTCTTCCCGCCGTGTCTCGCAGTCGTCGTCTTGCGGTTTCACGCTGCGAGTAAGTGAGTGAGAGTGTATACGCGCGTGTGTGTGTGTGTGTGCGCGCGTGTGTGTGTGTATCTGTGAAGGTATCAGTGTGGTTTTACGTCGGTGATTTGTGGTTTCTATAGAGCTTTGCCCTACGCCGTTACGCACGACTCTAAACAACTGCCGGACGGTGTAAGTTTTATTCGCGCTCGCGCTCGTTTTTTTCACGATCGAAAGGCTGTGCAGCGGTGTTGCGGTGTGCGTCGAACGCGTATCCTGCCCAAATAGAAAGGCAAGGAGTGGAGGGGATCGGATTCTGCTGCCTGTGCCGCAAGCATTCCAGAATAGTTTCCGAATACTTCCGCGCAACATCAAAGCGCAGAACTTCGGTTGCGGATCGAATCGTCCTCGGAGCCGTACAAAAACGGAATGGAAAAAGTTAATTACGTACTGTAATTAATTTCACACCGGGAAGGCCAGCACTGGTAGTGAGTGCACATTAAAAAAAAGGTAACATGAAATTTCAGTGCTTGAGGTTGAAATGTCGTACTAGTTGAGAGGAAGTATTTTTCTTCTACTCAATATGACTGAAAATTGCACCGCAGTTGTGTTACGCTTCGATGCTTTCGTATCATTTTGCAGATTAATTTCGGCTCAAATAAATCTTGTGAAACGATGTTTTTGCTTCGAGTAATAATCTCGGTGTTTGCTTATCCATCTACCGCGTCCCACTTATCAATGTCAGCAAACATCGATTTTCGTACTTTTAAGCTAAGCGGAATTGAAACTTTCGCGATTCATCCGGTGTGCCTTAATGTTGATAAAACATCCGGTTTCTCAATGTCTTTGCTCTCTCTCATACACACACACACACACCGTTAGTGAGGGAAGACGACGCGGAAAAGTGTGCTTCCGAAACAGCACAGTTCAATTTCTTCCCTTTCCCTGGCAAGCCTTTCTTACCCATTCATCTCCACCACTCAGGTGCAGGTGAGAACGCCAACGCTATCCTTACCAACCTCCTTCAGCCTGATTCCCTGATGAACTTGCGCCCTTTTTTCCACCCCACTCCCGGCGTAGCGGTGCCGCAGACAATGGTCGGATGGAATTATGAAATTTTAATTAAATTTTAATGAAACAACCATGCCCACCCCGTTTTTATTCCCTCAACACGCACCCAAACACACACCCGTCCCCTTTCTGCAAAGGGGAAGTAGTTGGCCAAATGTAGTAGTCGTGGTGGATTTTGTGGTTCGCTATACAAACATTACCCCCTTCGGACCTGTGCCTTGGGCCACCTCTCTTTCGCTCTCTTCACTGATTACTCTAGCGTCGGGGCGTTGTGACGCAGTGCGTTTGCTATTGGAGTTTGGGCTGTCTTGGATTTGATGGACGGTAATAAAAACGCGCGATGGCCCTTCCGGACAGTACGCATCGCTAATAGGTGGATTAGTGAATGGACGAGGGCATCCCCCGCGCCTCGGTTTGTTGACTTTTCGTTAAGTTTTACTGAGACGTGCGGTATTGAAGGAACCTGATGCTTTTACAAAACGTTAATTTAGATTTAGATTTCAACAACGGTTGAGACAGGAAACGCAAACGGAGCAAAAGCGCTTTAATATCTTCCACCCTGATTTAATTTATGTTGTAAGTTAAATATTTCTCATTACTTCATTTAACTTATGATGATTCATAACCCTTTAGTGGAGTTGTTGTCCATAATGACAAAGAAGACATAGAGGAAAGCGGGGCATGGGAAATGGACATGTTAAGCAGTTTACTGAATATTTCTTAGAATTTTCCACAAAAGACAAATATTCTTACATTATTATATGTCTCCACCATTTATCTGTGGATAAAAATAGCAACGTAACCATAAAATAACGTAAACATATTTTAAAAAAAAGTTAAATGAAAGTTGATATTTTACGAGATGCTATTTTGACACGTGGAGCAAAATAGGCTCATTGCCCTGCACCAAAATGGACATATGTAAACAACACGTGAATCGTCAAAACACTGTGGTAATATGGACCACAACAATAGCGCTTAAGTGATATTCAAAACTTTTGCGCAAGTTTCGTAAAATGTATTCTCTTCCTATCTTTTGCTATGCTGTTCAAGAAAGCCCTTCAAAATTTTCAAAAATATATTTTTAAATTAAAACACTGTTTACACGTTTCAATCGACGAAATCGAATCTTTTGAAGCTGTGCCTGAACCTGTGCATTATTTTATGGACAAATACAACACCATCGCCTTACCGAGCGCCATACGTCAAATACATCTGCATATTTTGCCCCACATGAAGCATTTTTATATTTTATTGCTATTTTAATAAAAATACGCATTCAATTGTCTTGCTTTCTTCAGACCAATTGTACAGAAATGTCATTGTTTTAAATTACACCATGTAAAACTACCACGCATCCATGTGGCATTGCTTAGAGCTTATTTTCGAAGTGGTAAAAATTGCATCAATATGCTACGAAACCTTATTTTGGTTATTTCTTTATTGCAGGTTATAAGTCTTGCATATTGTTCATAAAACACTTCATTCAATACATTATGAGCCTTGTAATTTATTCTTTATGTGAAATAATTCTTAAATTAAGGTTAACTAATTCAACTCGTTTTGCCCCGTTTACCGCTACCATTAAGATAATATTAAATATCGACAAAGAGTAATGGTTGAATTTTATCAGCACTAGATTCATAAATCATTTTATATTTGACACATTTTTAAACGCTAATTTAAAACTTTTTAGCTTTAAAGTATCATTATGCACTTTTATTAATTCTAGGTGGTCGATCAGATGGTCGATCAATTTTTGTAATATTGTTTACGTATGGTATTCTTCTTACGTATGGTAGGTACGTGTAACTATCGACCTAGAAGGGTTAAACCATACCAAAGTAGTTGGTCATGCGTCAATATGAGCTCTCAACCTTCAATAAAAATGTTGTAAAAAATACCTGTATGCCTGTGTCTATTCACATTAGTCGGATAGACCTGTCACAGTTTGGTCTAATGTCATAAATTTGTTAAGCATAAGGCTGACCTGACTAAAAATAATCATTCTATCGCAAGCACTGAAGCTTAAAGTTCAATCAATACACCTGTTGATTTTGCTGCATGCAGCAAATCTATTTATAATTACATTGCTCCCTTCCTCTCAACGCAGTTGGTTTGCTTAGGAAGTAATGAGATAAATAATAAACATCAAGCACTAATGATCCATCATTATTAATAACTTTTGAAAAAGGTTTTGCTTCCTAAGGCAATAGAGAGGTGGTAAAATTATTATTTTTTTTATTATTTTATTATTTTTTTTTTAATATTTTTTAGTAAATAAAAAGATTTGAAAGTAAGGTAGAGAAAAAGAATAGTAGTGAAAATACAAAATTTATGTAAACTATCATAAACCGGGAAATAACTGCAATCTTTTGAATATCATGGCCTTACATTATCAAACCATAAAAGTGCCTTCGCGAGAGGATGATTTTTAAAATATGTGAATACATTGTTCAGCTGAAATCAACCAATGCATTGCTTTACTAAACTTGCCCCAAAACTATTGCAATAAATAATCGCAACAACAAAGTTAAGCTAACTAAACAGATATTTCATGTCGGTAGGTAATACGCGTTAAAGCCTCAACTAATGGCTCCCAGGAGTCGGTGTGTGCGGTGTGCGTGTGTGAAGCTGTATCGCTTCCGAATATTGTGAAACTTTCTCCAGAATAGTGTCTTTCCCCGGTCCCGGTCCCGGTGGTGATGGTGGTGAAGCTGCTCGACCTATACGGTAAAGCCCTTACAGTGCGCAAACTTCTAGACTGCCCCATGGTCTGAGCAAATTTATCTATCAGCCACAAAACCGTACAGCTCGCAGGGATGAGAGTTAAGTTTCACTGTTTGACTTTGTACTTCCGGATGCTGCTTTAGAAAATGAGGCAAATGGAATGGGAAGAAAGGATGATTGAAAGATCAAAAAGTGAATCTTTCAAACCCTGCTACTTGGACGCCTTGGGAAAGTATGCCCATCCGGGGGCACAGTAATTGCAACAATCCTTACAGATAATTTGACGTCTGACAGGTAGCAGTGGTTCGATGTGGTTATAATAAGCTGTTCATTATCACAAACGCACCTGTAAGCAACGGGTTTTAAAATTACCATCCGTTGGGCACTGGGATGAAGCTGCACCCATTACTTCAGAGCTTCGTCCAGCCCGGAAAGCCGGAAATAAACATAATCCCAACTAAAACGCAATCCGTTTTCTGCGTCGTTGGTTGTTGGCTTTCGCACCGCCGAGCAAGCGTCTCGGGAACAAACCGCGTCTGTTTAGCCGATCGGTAGGAATCTTTCTATTTCGAGCGACGGTTTACGGTAGCATGTACGCTTCTAAGCCACCGCCAGCGTCACTCACAACTGTCGCCCACAAACCCCGTTATCCCCGTTAAGCCTCCCCGTTGGTGATGGTCGGTGAAGGCCGTTTGGTGCTCGCACGTCGACAAACTGATTCGCTAAAAATCCCCCAATTTGATTAGTGATAGCAGCATCCTCCACCGGTGCGTCCACAACGAACCGGTGCGCCACCGAAAGCGAACGATTTCCCGGGTTCCTCAATGTCCGTTTCCGGGAGCGGGGAAAAGCAACAACAAAACAGACGAGGATTTATTTTTATCTTGCCTTTCTTGGCACTAGGAAACGCACGTACGCTCGAAGGTGGGCCGGGAAATCCATCCTCGTAAGGATCCTCCCCTGCCCTGGCTCCCTTTCGTCTTTCGTGTGAAGCGCTCAGAAACACGTCGGCTCTGGTCTGGTTTAAGCTCCACCGGGGTCGAGTGCAACCCGTGTCGCACAGCAAAGCCCTACGGATTGTTCGAGGCGGCCCCGGGATTGACGATTTCCGTGCTGCCATTGTCGGCGGGATGGTGCTTCCGGTGGGAAGAAAGGGAGCAGAAGAAAATAAAACTGTTCCGGGTACCGAGCGACGCTACGGGTACGCTTTTACCGACCGTTGCTCCATCGAAGCGGCCATCAAAGCGAGGAAATCCTTTAAGCATTCAGTTTACTCTCTTCCTGTCCCTTTATCTGTTTTCTCTGTGCCCACTAGTTGCTTCGTTCTGGGCTGAAGTCAACGTCCATCGATTGGAAATTGGAAGGAATTGTGCGCACGAATGAAATGGCTAGTGGTTTTTATTTGTATGTACAAAAAAAGTTACTAAATGAATTGAAGTTGAAGAGTTAATAGAAATTTAATTGATAAATAGTCAAAACCCTGCTCAACATTGCTTTGCGTACAATGTGTTCTATAATGAACAAAAACAGCACGGAGAACGATGTAAGCACAATCTAATAAAACATTCATTGAATGGTTCACTTTCATCTACTTACAAATTTGATGTGTATGTTGATAAAAAAATAACGAATTCACGGTGCAATCAAAAGCTTCTAGTTGCAGTATGTCTCCCTTTCTCTCAGACGCTTTTGTATCCCTTGCTTTTGTTCAAAAAATCCGACGAAGCTCACTAGTCCCGTTTTGTTCCGATCTGTGCACGAAAGGGTGAAAAAAGAGCGTTACGAAGAAGTGAAACCATTGTAAAAGCAAGAGCAAAGCAAAACAAAAAGAGAAAGAACCCCTTTTCGCACCCTGGAGGATTGAGCAACTTGACAGTAATTAATGAGAAACCATCGAAACGATGAATGAATACGGACGTAAAAGTAATGCAAAATGGAAAACCGTTTATTTTGCGGGTCCCACTGTGGGTGTTTTTTCAGCATTCAGATGGCGTTTTTTGTGTGTTTTTGTTTTGTTTTTTTATCTGTTCTGGATGGTTAACGTCGATAGAGAATACAGGTGACATGATGTAATTTAGAGAATGTTGCTCACCTCGCGTGCTTACCGTGCATAGTGTACAGCACAGAAGTAAAGGTTTGTCCAGGATATGGTTTATAGTCTGCTTTTGGTGGATACGCTTTCGGTCTCTCTAATGTGGGTATTCATTATTTAGCTGGAAGAATCTAGGTGCGTTTGAATGGACTTTTTTTATATTATTTTCAGGTATGCATGGTGTCATGGGTTTAAGCCCCGAATGGACCGTGTCCCCATACGCAGGACTGACTATCCTGCTATGCGTAATCAGTACGTCACTTAAAGCCAAGCCCACTACGCGTACATGCCGGCCTTGATCGACAACGGTTATTGTGCCAAAGAAGAAGAAGAAGATGCATTGTGTTTAAGATTTAAAAATGAACAGAGCATGCAAAAATTATGTGGTTTAAATACTTTGCTAGCGATAAAAATACCAATAGTTTCATTTAAAGTTGTGTCGCTTAAAATTAATGAAATAATATTGACATGGACGGTTATATTTTATATTTTCTTTGTAGCTTACTTCAAAAATATTTAAAAGTAATCCAGTTGTTAAACATTTTATGAGCTCTACAAATTCTACTCTATTGAACTGGTTGTGGCTAAATGAGTCTTGGTAACATAATAACAGCGTTCCATAATGGTTCATATAGGCCGCATTACTTATAGCTTTAAACTAACCCTCAGAACGTTTCATAAAGCTAGTGTTTAAAAGAACGCTTGAATTTCACTACTTAAATTATTGGATGAATTTTAGCAACATTATTGAAGGCAGTTGCTGAATAGAGGAAAACATCTTCAGATTCTTCAAAGTTTCCTCAGACTACATTTGCTATTTCATCCCTAGAAAGAAAATATTGACGAACTATAATGAAATATTATCTTCCAATCGTATGTCACAATTACATGGTGAACGATAGCATACGGGGTTCTCGATTCATACTATGATCAACCTTACAGCGAGCATATCTGATTGGTCATTAGTTTAGTACCATCTAAGGGACCATTTGACACATTTGTTAAATATATAATCAAAATGCTCTATACATACAGTGGTGGCCACCTGACTTTGCGGCTCCATGGACAGTTCTCTAGACCACTTATCGGAATTTTTTCCACATGTTTTTGAGGACATCCTTTAGCTATGTCCCTGCTAAAAATCAGACCGATAACTTTTAAAATCTCGGAACACCTTTCATAAATGTGAGAAAAGGTATGAAATTTATGCGGTCTTTTGAAAGTCGGACAGTCTTCATTTCATAGCAAAATGATTACGTAGCATGCCAATATTGACCAATATGGTTCTTAAATCTGTTATCTTAAATTTGTTATCTGTCATTGAAGGTCCATAAAATAGTTTGGGTGGTCATCTGCGTGTTACATAACCTAGGCCAAGCGCTCTACGGCCAGATTCAGCCAAATGCCATTGGTGCAAGGCTCCACCAAAAGTGGCATAGCAATTTTGAAGAGAGTTATTGTTTTTCATAGTTTTAGAGTTACTTAATCTTTTAGAAGGAACAGAAATGAAAGAGTAGTGGAAATTTACTACCTTATCTGCCATTAAATTGCCACTTAATTGCCTAAATGCCGTCATTCATCATTTAGATAGAATAACTACTGCTTCGAATTGGTTGAACATTTTTGTTCCTGCTTTAGGTGAATATGAGGTGCCACTGTATGTGGAATAGTCAATAATCAATAATCATATGAAAACAATATAAGACAAATAATGCTAAAGTAATAATAAAATATTGAGAAGTGAAACACAAAACTTGCTGGACTAAAATAAGGTAAGGTACCTTTAGGCTAATCTCGGTCCAACCTAATTAGAAATCTTGGTTAGATTGAGCTACACGAAGCGCGAACCGATTAGCATTAGATAAAAGGAATACAGGAAATACCGCGCCTATCACTTAAAAAATATACACGGAAAACAGACACTTTATTTTGCCCAAGAATCGTTGTAAATCGTTTTGGCAAGAAATTATCGGCGCATTGGTTTCGTTTTCCCGCACCAAGGTGAAAAATCCTTCTTCTGAACTACCGAAATAACATCTTGAAAAAAACTTGATTGAAGGTGACTGTAATGCTGATTTCTTTTACCAGTAAAACCTACACTGTTTAACAGCCATTACATGTACATTAATCTCTCCATGTTAATGGTGACAAGTACATAGATCGCGCAATAAATCACACACCCGACAGCCTTGGCACATCACGACACTGGTTGCACTGGTTGACTTTGTTATCGCTGCTTCCTACATTACCCTTTCCCCTCCGGTCCCCTGGCGCTGTATGGCATGGGTAATTCCTTCCTCTCACACGCTAAGACTGCTAATTCACGGAGAAACATTTTGTTAATTGACAGCGACAAACAGTGTGTCAAACGGTACGACCATCGCCTTATCGCCACCGAACATATGAAGCAAAAAGCTCGGAAGTGAACGGAATGGAAGGAAACAAACATTATGAATGAATGAAACCATGCAACACCTTTTAATAGTAGTTCGTAGTGGCCAATGCCTTTGCCATTGAAAGGTCGGGGTAAAACTTACCCAAATGTTATCCGTTAGCAGCAGCTGGCACCCCAAAAATTCGGTCCCATTCGGGATGGGGAAGTAAACTCGCTCTATCCCACGCAACACACCAATCAAGACCTAATAGTCACAATAAACGTGAATATAATCACGTTTGTTTTACTTTACGACAAAAACGGCCGAAGCGAGCGAACGAACCATAGTGACGACCTTTCCCGGGTGCTCTGGCCTTTTTGCCGCTGCTGGTGTTGTTGTTGTTGCCCATATCCATACTACTACTGCCCTATGCCAACAGCCGCTTTGCAGTGGAATCACGCTGAAAAAGACATTGTGATATCCGGTGCGGTGGTAACAACGAAAACCCGGCGGTCAAGCAAATAAAACCGAACTCAATTAAGTGAACATTATGGGCTGTTTTGGTTTGAACGAGTGCTGAGGATACGGTTACGACGTGTGGGGAAAGGCAAAACGACCAGGACTAGGAAGACATCGGCAATGGGTTTGTCCGGTGTTGCGAAAGGTTCTGCTGGTGCGTACCGCATTCGGCGGGAAGAGATGAACGAGAGCGCACATTGAAAATCCACCAAGAGACATGGGTGAGCGGTACAATGTAGTACACACCGGTTGATAATTAATTTTTACACCGGCTTTATTTAGCTCCTTCGAACGTTAACGAATTTGTTTTTTTGACTCTTCCGGTTGTAACGTTGGGTTTGTCGACAAAAACAGCTGGATATAGTATCTGAAAAATTAACGAACAACACGTAGATGAACAATGCTCTATTAATCAGTATGGTGGAGCTTGAATACGTTTATTTAGAAATTCAATTACATTTTTGACATTTTTTTCTTCAGTTTGTTCCGAGTTGGATGCGATTTGATTCATGAATAATATTACACAATGTTGTAGCCATGATGAAAACATGAAGTACCTTTAAACAAGGCCCATTATGGTACAATATACTCACAAAATCTTTCGATTTGTGGCTGAAAAATAAGCAGCAGTTTTAGTTTATAATTTTTCAATCACAAGACTTAGCTAACACTTTTTCTAACCTTTCGTCTACAACAGGGATACAATTCAGATAAATGTGTTAAACTCGTTGAAAAGTGCTCATGACATTCTAGTTTCTGATCGATTTCGGAAATGAAAACCTATTTGAAGATGAGCTTACAAAACTTAACAGTTGCTGACTAAAATTTTAAAAGTGATCTTATGATGAATTTACTATTTTTCAATTATGATCAATTTTTGATTGCCAATTATTAATGCCACATTGATGCCAAACATTTGTCTGTGCAAAATTTTATCAGTACAGTCTGTTCCCGAGTTACACGTTTGTCGGCTTACGTGGATTTGGAGATATGCGGTGTTCTAAAATTAGAACATCAAATGTCAAATCAGTACAATTTGCTTCAAGTACTGTGGTATGTTCGATTTTGGGGCTGTTGCCATGTAGTAATTTTGAACTCGCGTTGGCCAGGGTGGCCTTGAAACATCGTTTGCCGAAATAGGCATAACTGAAGTGGATACTGCTTTGAAGCGAACTTTCGACGCTTGATCGTCCAGGCGATCATAGAAACCTTTACCTTACTGGAAACGTTGGAGTTTGGAGGCCTTACCTTGGTTAGGGGGACATAACTAAACTCTTTAAATGAGAAGTCGATAGTTGTAGGATGGGCATAGTCCTATCCTGACAGTGAGATTCTGAACGAATCTGACCTGCACATGATCGGAGTTGGTTTTATTTATACTCAAATGAAGTATTATAGTTTCACTCAGCTAATTACGTTTGTCTTTTGTTGACAAGAACGATGAAATTTAAATTTAATACATATACTGTTCCTGCTTTGAGTTATAATGCATAAATTGTTCCTGCTTATGTTGTGCGTTTCGGTTGTTTTTGATAAGTGTGTCACATTTGTTATTTGTATGAATGGACGGTCTGAACTCTTCCGGGTGTGTTGCTATGGTATGACCTGATTTACTGAATGTGTTATAATGAACTCGTTACAATTGTGTGATTTGGCTTACCTAAAGTGTGTTATAATGTGTATATGTCTGATAGTGTGCATTATAATAAGTTCTGTATAGCAGATATGCTACAGAAATCTTGTCTGCACAAATCTGCACGAATCGTATCAAAGAAATATACGAAAAAAGAAATATATATAAAAGTCCTTTATACATTTAATATATTTCAAAGATTAATTTTAATATATTTAATCAAAACTACGGAACTATCAAATTTATTTTGGCCGAAAAACGTGAAACTCAACATACGCGGATATTCGAGATACGTGGATTCCTCTGGAACGCAAAAACCGCGTATCGCGTAGGACATTCTACATTTGAGCTTATGCTACGTTATGACAACTTCAATTACCACTAAGACTCCTCATTTGTATGCACGCTGTACAAAAAAAGTGTGATAGAATCATGACAATGATGATAAGAAATTCTACCGTTAGCTAAAAAATAGGCCTGGTGTGATGAATATATTTTTATTCTGATGTCAGTTTTATAAGCTAACATAAATGCGCTAGTAATAAAGGCGCATGCAAAAACACTGCAAGTAGATCATTTTTTTTAAATTTTGCCAAATTTGTGCCTAACTTAACACCATTTACAAAAGATGGACTAGCTGTGGAGTTTATAGTTATGTGTTTAGCTTCTGAAAAAGATTTACAATGTTTTTGGACATCGGTAATTGTGAGTCGAAATCTGTACTCTTCAGAACAAAACATATTGCAGTCACCATAACAGAAGATGGGGTGTATTGTGTTGCAAAATTCCATTCTCATTTACTTTTAATAATATAAACTCTTTCATATAAGATTCATAAAACTGTACCTATCAAAGCAAAAAAAAAGGTGTGACCAAACCATACCTACGTAACATGTTGTATGACATGTACATTACATCCCAACCTGAGCCCCGCTAGCACGGTGCACAGTGTAATATGTAATTAGCATAGCTCCCTGCATAGTGCAAAAACAATACTAATCATCCATCCCAGCAAGCTCATTTGCTCTACCGGCACCACCCGAAGCCTTTGCCATTCGATCGACCCATATTGGTCTCGAACCTCTATCGAAAAGTTTGGCTTTACGGAACAGAGTTTAATACCACAGAACGTATAACCTCCCAGAGATGCAGACAGCACATTGCCTCGTTCCTGCGTGGTGAGGAAAATAATTACCATTTTCATGGAGCTTCCCAATGTGCAGCGATGTTCATTCCTGTGCCGGTGCGAGCCTATTTTTGGAGCCCCCGAATAAACCCGGTGTCAGGCAGCGTGACCGCGTGGGAGAACCGCGGAACCCGGACTGTGGCAGCTGTGGCTAACCAAAGGCTCGGTTTTGCGAAATGCATGTTTTCGTGCACGCGGCGGTAGGATGTGGGATGGCCTGGAGAGATCTAGAAACCTGCCAGCAAAACACATAAGCCAGTTGGTCGGTGGTGGTTTCATGGACCTTGCCTAACGCGTTTTGGCTTTTCTCGTTCGCCATCATGCGTCTATCATGTCTGTGTCAAAAACCAGTCAGCTGCGGTTTCGCTTCCAATACGTGTGTGTGTGTGTGTGTTTGTGCCACCAGACCCTGGCACAAAGACGGTTCTATGGTAGGGGTTTATGGAGAGCGTTGCTGCCGCCTGACGTTCGGAGCACATGATTTATTCACCGGCCAATCTCTTAGTCTGCGCGCGGGACTAGGCGTAATGGTGACAGAAGTTATGCCAGAACTGATGGCATCTTTCTTGGTGTGATCATCCACATCTAGCGGGTGGGGTGAGATTCTTCGGAGCGTTTTCTTGGTTTCTTGGTTACTCTACGAGTCAACGTCAACCGTCTTAAGAGACTCGTCTTGGATGGCAAATTGGTGATGATGTATTTGTTTAAAGAAAATATTCATGCGAGACAGACAGAAACAGCTAAAAACTGAACAGAAAATATGCCAAAGGCTTGCACTTCACCAACTCAGGTAAAAATATATATTTAAACAAGAGTTGAAACGTTTTGTCAGACAATTCACCTGACTGGAATCTTGAGACAAATTGTCTTGGATTGTGAAAAAAACAACACCTTAACATAAGGAAATACTAGCATGCATGTTTGAAGCTGAGTTTACCAATGTTCCATTCTAATGCTTTTAAAGCAGCTTATGTACCACGATCCTTATTCCCCGTACATTTCTGCCACAGAACATCTACCAAAGGATGGTTTTAGGTGAAGCGAATCAAAATGTGTGACTTATTTTTCCCCTCGAATTGTCGTGTCTAGCGTACTACCTGCTTCTGATAGCCAATCGATAGGAATGGAGTCCTCAATATGATATGTTTCCAAAAAAGCTTCTTATGTTCATATTTATCGTTTCCAAATACAGCTGGAAAAAATCATCGGGTAAAACAAGCAACAACACCATCTTGTACACGTGTTTGCTAGTTTTATTTACTTCACGTGATACGCTCCTGCCATTATACGGAGACGGTATGATCAGTCTTGTGCTTTGCGTTTTATGTATAATTATACCCAGTTACATTTTTAATGCAAAACCCGCCCCTTAGCCATAATTATTGAGCTTTCATCAACAAACACTGTTAGCGCTAACGACTGCACACAACCCCAGAGGGATTCTTTTATCTCACCAGCGACGCTCCCGTTCACAAAACGGCTGTGCCCTGTCCTGTCCTGCAATCCGGCTGTACCTTCTGGGGCGACCATTAAGTATCAGCAACAAAGCCCTCGACGCATCGGTGGCCCACTGAATTTTTCATGAGCTCGTCCATCCCCAGCCGGCCACCGGGTCTTGGTTTTTGACTCGTGAAATTTCCCCTTCGTCAGCTGGTGCGGTACCCATAGCTTTTCTGAATATATATAAACTAAAAAAAAATAAATACTGAAAAAAAGAACTAGAAACATTCTCTCACCCATCATACCCGATATCATCGCTCAAACAACCGCACCACAATCGGCGATACAAAAGAACGACACATTAAAGCTCAATATTCCCACTAAGCGTGTATGGTTTAATGTTTGGGCAGCGTAGCAGATGAAGATAGGCGTTTGCTTCAAAGTGGAAAGCCGCTAACAGGGCGCGCGTGCTATCGGTATCGGTACATCGTGCTTGCCGTGTCTGGTGGCAAGCGAAACGTAAAATGATCGATCGGCTGATTTGTTTCGGCTGAGTTTGCATGTTTTATGCAAACAGGAGTGAAGGCAGATAGAGAAAAAAAGAGGAAACAGCCATACTCTCAGTGTTTCTTCGTTTGATTGCAAAGCTTCGTCGCCGTGGCTTTCATCAAAGGCAAATATGTTTGACAAACAGAAATTCAACGAGTAGAGTAGAGGATTGGGGAGAGTCAAAACGGCACGTAAAATAAATTTGTACCACTAGAATCGAGGACTCCCGTCATGGTATGCTGTTGGCGGGGAGATGTTACGAATGGGGTTGTTATACATATTTAGACATTGTTGAATTATTTAACCACTACTGATCAGTTTGTTTAAACAATGCTCAAACACTCAACTCGTCAATAGATGCCGTGCAAACGTAAATTAATTTATCTTTCCATTGTTTTCATTATAAGGATTAAATATATTTAATTCAATTCAATTGATGTTAAGTAACATGAAGCAGTATCTGAAGAAACATCAGCATTTCAAAATGGAAATCAGTCTTGTGTGAATTAATCGTCCAACGAGCTTAAGAACTTGTTGCAAAACCGAACGCAGATGTCTTCCGAAGACAGCACAGTGTGATAAAACCGTTTCGATCCAATCCCCCAAGGACCGGAACGGTTCGTGCTCAACGCTGTCATCGCTGTGTTCCAACGAAAGGCACACTAAAACGATACTCATTTTAAGCGCTTTCTCCAGCATTTCGTTGTTCGATGGGAAGCAAGACGTTGCTAAGGATTGACTTTAGTTTGTTTTTTTTGTGCAACAGCAAAGAAAGCCCAAAACCAGACAGTAAATCCCAGCCATCGATGGAACTGGGAGCTCCGCTTGCTGAAATAGATTCATAAAATTTTAATAAACGGCTTTAATCTGTTGTTTCTCATCCGTGCCCCGGAGGCGCGCGCTGGAGCGCCCATTTGACAAGGCTCTTATCCTCACGCCGACGCTAAGCCACGGTTGTGAAAACAGTCTGAAAAAATCCTTCCAGACCGAGCATCCTTTTCGGAATGCGGGCGGAAAGTTCCGAGGGGACAAAGTGGATTCGCCTGCCCGTCGAGGAGAAATCAATTTTCACTCGATTGGGTTGGTGCAAAATGTTGATACACATAGGGTTGGGGGAAAATCCAAAGCCTCGCAAAATGAAAGTAAAAACTGAACAGCAACGGACCAACAAAATGCTATCCTTCGAAGTGAGCAAAAAATCCTTCCGCTTACGGTGTTGCGTTTGGTTTATGCGCGAAATCTTGCAGCTTGGGAGGTATAACACCATTTTTTCATATTTTTCCTGCCACGTTATACCTGTGCAGTGTACGTTTCTTGTACCTTTTTTGTCTTTCGCTACCATTTTCCCATTTGCGCTCTTTCCACGCCTCCCCGAGCTGTCAATTATAGCAGCGAGATGACGACGACGACGACGACGACGATGGGGACGAACTTGTTGCTTGGTCAGCGACGGTGGCTAGAATATCTGTATGCGCGTGTGTGTGAGTGTTTGCTTGTGTGTATTCCTGTGTGCGCTCCCCGCCAAGGACACGCTGACGCTAATGAAGAAGGATTTGTTTAATCAGTTTATTGATACCGGAGCTAATCCCGGCACCCAACTAATGGCAGGTTATCGTACGGCAGTGCGCCGGATAGGGCTGGGAACAAAGGTGCAACGTTCGCGCCGGGGACTTTTAATAACAAACCATTAATATCGTTTATCAAACCGCACACGCTGACACGGTGACATGGGGCTAGGTGGTGCTTTTAAAGAGAAAGAGGGGGGCTTTAATGTTAACTTTTGAATTAAAGTGTTTTCCCTTTTTGGATTTTCTTATTTTCAAACATTGATCGCTACAGATTGTAAATTTGATTGCAAATGGAAATATTTGATTTCAGATACATTTAGGATAGTTAATATCTGTCTAATAAGGCTTGTATCAAACAAATATTCTTTAAAAAATACTGTCTTAACCACTAAAAGTAAGCACAATACATATATTAAATGTTATGGTTTTTTTATTATTTAATTTACAACATTTATTTTAATATTTCATGTGTCTTTTGAAATGAAGACTACCAGCAAAGGCCCCTTTTATAATTTAAGCCAGAAAGAAATTTCATCCTGTCAGTGGAACAATGCCCATTATTTGGGCTGTATTTATTTGAGAGTTACGTTCCGGCGTATTGGATTGCAGCATTTATGTACAATATAAAATGCATTTTAAAATTGTTTTGTTTTCTCCTTTTCTGTTTGCAATGGGTGATAATACTTTTAATACAGTTAAAAATATCATATCAAACTGAACGTAACATTTCTTGACAAAATATTTATGCTCCAGCAAAACAATTCTTTGATGGGGTCCTTTTCGTTTTAAGTTGGTAGACTGAAATTTCAGCCTGTCAGCTGTTTGCATTGTACAGCAGTTTTCGAGCAGCTATCTAAGTGGGTATAACATACAGGTGAGCTTATCCCAAGGTGTATGAATTTGGAAGGCTGATTCTTATCGCTTCTGCTTCTGAATGAAGATTTTAAGAGTGTTTATATATTCGTCCAGCCTACAGAGAGCATGTTTGAACAAA